>JAQFVV010000307.1:926545-989045 GCA_028023455.1 Epiperipatus broadwayi
CCTTGTACCATAAAACAATATAATACTAGATTAAATTCAAAAATTTTACCAAAATCCTTTCACAACCATGGTTTCATCTACTACAAATAGACCTTCTCAAGTGAAAATCAAACTATAAGAAATAACAAATATATACACACAATCAAACCTTCCCATAATTCATTTCATACTCCACTTTCCCTTAATATCAAAAGAAGTCTTCATAAGATTGATAGCCTCAGAATCAAGAAGATTTATCATCAAAGTCTCCTTTATTCTTCTTTTTAACTCATTCTTTTCATAAAAAATAACCGAAGCATTATTAAATAATATTGTATGACCTGTATTCAATTCATGAATATATAAAGCTGAGTTAAGATACCTATGTTTAACTCTACTTACATGAACCTTAATCCTTTCATTAAGATTAAACTTACTCTGGCCTACATAAAACTTACCACAACTACATGGAATCTTATAACCAATACCAGGAATAGACCTACTATCAATAGACTGTTTAGAACCATTAAGTAATGAATTCAAATCAGAACTCTTCTTCTGTGCAACCTTATTTCCACCCAACAAATGACTATTTTTATAAACCAAATTATAAATTGAAGCCTTAAATGGTAATGACATATAATCATTATCGTTACCAACAACATTACCATCACAACCATGACTATAAACATTATTATTAAATACCACTTTTTTAATAAGATCATGACTATAACCCAATTCTACATATTCAGCTGCAAATTGACTTCTTTGAATATCAGCATCATTATTAAAATTATTAAGCCTTCTATTCCAACAACAAAAATTCAGCAAAGACATTTTCTTAAGTATAAAAGGCTGATAACTATCAGGCCTAATCATATTCCTCAAATTTTTAGGTTTTATAAAATGGCTACAAAATAAAACATCATTAACATTTTCAACATTTAAATCTAAAACCTTTAATTTTACAAAATCAAAACTACCCCCTCAATTGTAAACTTAATACTAGAATCAAAAGCATTCAATCCACATAAAAACTATTCTAATTTCTCTTTCTGATTAACAAACAAACAATCATCAACATACCTAACAAATAATTTTATAGAACATGAAAACAGATTAATAACACTACACTCCAAATAATCAATATAGACAGCACACATCAATGGAGAAATAACATAACCAATAACCCAACCCTCTCTAATCTTATGAAATATATCATTAGACATAAAATACATTGAATCCTCTAATAGTAAAAGCAAATCATGAAAAACCTTAATCTTATCTGCAGAAAAACATTCCAATTTTTTTTAAAATTGACACAAAAACATCAATACTTTTTAATCTATTAACCAATTGGTACATATTTTCAATGTCTAAACTACCAAAAACACAATCATAATCAAAAACAAAAACATTTATTTTCTTAAAAGCTTCAAAAGAAGAAGAAACATAAAATTAAACTAATTTTATATAATCCTTAAAATATCTTATAATAAATTTTGATATTTTATCAACAATTCCTCCTGTAAAATCAAAAATACATCTCAAAGGAAAATTATCTATATGAGATTTCAAATTAAACAAAACCTTTGGAGCCACATAATCACTAGGGTAATAATTTAAATAAGTAGTTCTATCAAAAATCTTTTTATTTTCCATAACTTTCATAATCTTAATTAATTTACATTTTATTTTTTTACCAGGATCAGAATCTAAAATAGCATATTTTCCATTATTCAATTCTAAAGAAACTTTACTTTTAAAATCAATATTATTTAACAATACAAAACGGCCACCTTTATCTTCTTTTAACAAAACAACACCATTGGCTATTAATCTTTTCTTAATAAAACTAATTTCCTAGGGGCAGAAACAAATTTTTCTCTTTTAAGTAATTGACTATTCAAAATAACCTGTAAAGAAACTTTATTTTCATCAGAAATCTTACTACACTTTGAATGGCAGAAACAAAATCAAAAACTAAATTCTTATTAGCAAAAGGAACAAAGCCAGGACCCTTAGCTAAAATAGCCATGACACACTCAAAACATAATTTGACCAATTTAAAACAGATGAAGCATCAGGCCTATTTTTATTTTTTTGTGAAAGAAAAAGAGTTTAGATTTGGGTGTTATAAAAATAGACCTGATGCTTCATCTGCTTTAAATTTTTCAAATTATGTTTTGAGTATGTCTGATATGGCTATTTTAGCTAAGGGTCCTGGCTTTGTTCCTTTTGCTAATAAGAATTTAGTTTTTGATTTTGTTTCTGCCATTGAAAGTGTAGTAATATTTCTGATGAAAATAAAGTTTCTTTACAGATTATTTTGAATAGTCAATTACTTAAAGGAGAAAAATTTGTTTTTGCCCCTAAGAAAATTAGTTTTGTTAAGAAAAGATTAATAACCAATGATGTTGTTTTGTTAAAAAAAGATAAAGGTGGCCGTTTTGTATTGTTAAATAATATTGATTTTAAAAGTAAAGTTTCTTTAGAATTGAATAATGGAAAATATGCTATTTTAGATTCTGATCCTGGTAAAAAAATAAAATGTAAATTAATTAAGATTATGAAAGTTATGGAAAATAAAAAGATTTTTGATAGAACTACTTATTTAAATTGTTACCCTAGTGATTATGTGGCTCCAAAGGTTTTCTTTAATTTGAAATCTCACAAAGATAATTTTCCTTTGAGATGTATTTTTGATTTTACAGGAGGAATTGTTGATAAAATATCAAAATTTATTATAAGATATTTTAAGGATTATATAAAATTAGATCAATTTTGTGTTTCTTCTTCTTTTGAGGCTTTTAAGAAAATAAATAGTTTTGTTTTGGATGATGATTGTGTTTTTGGTAGTTTAGACATTGAAAATATGTACCAATCAGTTAATAGATTAAAAAGTATTGATGTTTTTGTGTCAATTTTAAAGAAATTGGAATGTTTTTCTGCAGATAAGATTAAGGTTTTTCATGATTTGCTTTTGCTGTTAGAGGATTCAATGTATTTTATGTCTAATGATATATTTTATAAGATTAGAGAGGGTTGGGTTATTTGTTATGTTATTTCTCCATTGATGTGTGTTGTCTATATTGATTATTTGGAGTGTAGTGTTATTAATCTGTTTTCATGTTCTATAAAATTATTTGTTAGTTATGTTGATGATTATTTGTTTGTTATTCAGAAAGAAATTAGAAAAGTTTTTATGTGGATTGAATGCTTTTGATTCTAGTATTAAGTTTACAATTGAGGGGGGGGGGTAATTTTGATTTTGTAAAATTAAAGTTTTTAGATTTAAATGTTGAGAAGATTAATGATGTTTTATTTTGTAGTCATTTTATAAAACCTAAAAATTTGAGAAATATGATTAGACCTGATAGTTATCAGCCTTTTATACATAAAAAAATGTCTTTGTTGAATTTTTGTTGTAGAAATAAAAGGCTTAATAATTTTAATAATAATACTGATATTCAAAGAAGTCAATTTGAAGCTGAATATGTAGAATTGGGTTATAGTAATTATTTTATTAAAAAAGTTGTATTTAATAATAATGTTTATAGTCATGATGTGATGGTAAGAATGTTGTTGGTAAGGATAATGATTACATGTCATTACCATTTAAGGCTTCAATTTATAATTTGGTTTATAAAAATATTCATTTGTTGGGTGGAAGGAAGGTTGCATGGAAGAAGGGTTCTGATTTGAATTCATTACTTAATGGTTCTAAATAGTCTATTGATAGTAGGTCTATTCCTGGTATTGTTTATAAGATTCCATGTAGTTGTGGTAAGTTTTATGTAGACCAGAGTAAGTTTAGTCTTAATGAAAGGATTAAGGTTCATATAAGTAGAGTTAAACATAGGTATCTTAACTCAGCTTTATATATTCATGAATTGAATACAGGTCATACAATATTATTTGACAATGGTTCGGTTATTTTTTTATGAAAAGAATGAGTTAAAAAGAAGAATAATGGAGACTTTGATGATAAATCTTCTTGATTCTGAGGCTATCAATCTTAAGAAGACTTCTTTTGATATTAAGGGAAGGTGGAGTTTGAAATGAATTATGGGAAGGTTTGATTGTGTGTATATATTTATTATTTCTTATAGTTTGATTTTCACTTGAGAAGGTCTATTTGTAGTAGATGAAACCATGGTTGTGAAAAATTTTTGAATTTGATCTAGTATTGTATTGTTTTATGGTTTTTCATTTATATATATATATATATATATTCATTTTAATTTTCATTTATAAAGATTTGATATAGATGGAAGTGCATGATATAATTATTTTTCACAAAGTTGATTATTCCAGTGAATCCCATAATGTTAGTGCTCTATTAATTGAGTCTTTACAAATTTAATTTTGTTATTTATTTTAAGTTATTAAAATGAGTAAAAATTAATAACATTATTAGTTGTCCTGAAAGCAATTTAATTAATAACAGATTCAGAGTAAATATTGTTATTATTTAATATTATTTTGCACATCAGATTATCTTTATCAGACCTGGAAAAAGTAAATGAAAATGGATTTATTTCTTGTTCATAATATAGATTGGAAAATGAGAAGGAGTATTATAGTAATTTCTATCATTAAAATTGGTATTCCCAAACACATACCCATACATAAATGTAAAACAATGATAAAATATTCCAAAGTAAAGCAAAACTATCACCAAGTCTCCATCTACAGACAAACAATCAAAGAAAAAGTCAATACATCTACTTGTGTCTAATTTAACTATCAAGTAATGAGAACAATTTTTGACTTATTTTAAAATTTAATTAAAACTTACAAAGTATCAAATTACTTCTCAATAACATCTTTATTCTAGTTTGATTATAATCAGGTTAGATTTTTAAAAAATACAAATCTCTATGAAAATTTTTATTTATTTAAAAATATATACATTGCACTGAACTCAAATCACAAATCATGGACATGGAAGATAGATCCATTAATAACTTATCCAATCATTGCAGCATAAAATGATTTTAAGATGATATAATTTCATATTTGTATATGTTATAAACTTGTAAAATATAGCAATAGTTTTAAATATATTTTGACCTAATCTTGATAAAAGAACATTAGTTATAATTATAGAATCTCCAATATGACAACATATCAATATATATATATATATATATATATATATATATATATATATATATATATATATATATATATATATATATATATATATATATATAATACATATAAAAAATATGTTAATTAAAAACTATTGCAATAACAATAATAAATATAATGGTAATTAACTATTATATATAGTCTTTCATTTCATAGACGTACTTTCAGTTAATTCATTAACCCTCCTCAATTATCATTGAATTCAAAAATATAGTGCAAGTAAACATCATCAACTCAAATTCCATGAATCCTAATTTCTAATGTTAGCAGCTTGTTTATTAATTATATTTATTTTATTTCTATTTATTAAAATTGCCTCCCTAATTTTTACTTTTGTCATGATTTCTCTCTTTATGAAGTATCTTAAGACTTTCAATATCAAACTTAAATTTATATTTACATGTCCTTTCATTATCCAAAAAATCTGAAGCAGTCATTAAATCATTATTATTTTTATAATTCTTTAATCTTTTTTCAATACTTCACCTAGTTTTATCTATATATATAATAACATACATCCCAAAAAATTTCATACACAACATTACTTTTCTGTTTGACAGGTGTGACATTTTTCAAATTATTTACTAACTTATTAATGTTATTTGAAATACAAAATGACACATTTCCATATTTTTATATATATCCTTAAAAAAAATTAAAAGAAAAATTAAGGAGGTAATTTTAATAAATAGAAATAAAATGAATATAATTAATAGACAAGTTGCCAATGTTAAAAATTCATGGGATTTGAGTTGATGATATTTGTTTTCATTATGTTTTTTTTTTTAATTTAACAGCAGTTTGTGAGGAATTAAGGAATGAATTGAAAGTACTTCTGTGGATTGAAAGACTATATATAATAGTTAATTATGATTATATTTATTATTTTGTTATATATATATATATAATTGTTTTCCAAAATTTAATACTCAAGATGGTGTACAAATTAGTTATAGACGAGGAGCTTCTATTCTGGACGGTATTGATCTTTTTAACAAATTAATTAATAAGTATTACATTAAGTTTTTGTTCATTCATCTTGGATCTAACAATATTTTTCGTTTAGAAATAACGAATATGTGCAGATTTTGAAATTGATTCGACATATACGTACTTATTCACTGGAGATTACAATTATAATTTCTCAAGTTTTACCACAATTGCAGAATAAATATTACCCAATGGATCGGATGAAATTGAGAATTATTAATGAAAAAATTTTTGCATTTAATAGACATTGTCATTTTTTAAGTTTTTCTTACAGCATACGGATTTTATAAAAAGAGAGAATCTTTTTAGATTTTTAGCCCGTGATGGCCGTCATTTGAACATGTATGGAGCTAGATGTTTAGTGGATGGTTTTAAATACATAATGTCATTGATGGGATGTAACAGAGTTTATAATGTAAATTCAGTGTTGAGTGCGAGGGAGTATAGTTTTGCTAATGTTGGAACTCAAATGGAAGCTGTGTTGACATGTAAAATGGGGACACAGACTGAGATATGTAATTGTCAGGACTCGCAAATTATTATACTGCATGATACTAATGGAATCCTAGTAGATGTTGAACAATCTTGCTTGCCAGGGAACGTTTTGGAGAAATCATTACGGGATAGATCTCCAAAAGTTTTTAAAGAAGATCATACTCAACATAAAGATGATTCTTTAGACCTTTCATTGGATGATATAATTTGTAACATTTCCAAACAGAAGAACTTTTTAACAATGACTATTTCTGATGTTCAACAGATTGATGGTTTTGCTGCTTCAGATCAACATATAGATGGTGGTAAAGGAGATCTGGGTAATTTAGAGGTGGGTGTAGTTAACCAAATAGATAATGGATTGATAATTGGCACTGATTTTAATACAATATCTAGCATAGATACAGAGTTTGATATTAATAGGGATTATTCTAGTAAACAACATTTACAGGGTCTAACATTAATTAATACAGGGGCAATCCCTAAACGTTTTTCTAGACGTCTAAATAATAAGCAGGTTATAAGTAATTGACAAACATTACATAGTACATCGTTTCTTAAACTTAGGAAATTATATGATAAATTAGTTAGATATAGACAACATATTAGTAATTTTGCATATTTTATTAACAATAACATAATTCCTAAAGGCCTCAGAATAAAAATTATTGCTAACATAGACCAATTTCCTAGGGAACATGCAATTAAATGGGATAATACAATAAGAGAAGCATCTGTTGCATTAATACATATTTTGAAAGATGCATTTTTGGTAAGACTTAAATTAATTGAAAAAGAAATTATACATTTTGGTAGTTGTAATTTAATGAATATAGATGAACAGAAGGAATTACAGGAATGGGTTTTTTTGAGAGAGAAGTTATTGGTGAAGAAATTTCATAATAAAATGTATCATTGGTTCAAAGTTATGGGTAATGAGCCAAGATTTGAATTAGTTACTAATCAGTCACAAACACTAATTAATTGTATGACTTCTGATAATCATACTGTGTCAGATATTTCTACATCGGATATGATTCCAATTGATACTGATCAATCATTTATATCATCTTCACATTCATTAGATTGTGCTGAAATGTTACCATCTGTTCTTAATAGTGATGCTGGTTTAGCATTGGTTCATAGAGTTACAGATTCTTCTGAATGCACTAACAATATTTTAGTTTCTGGAAATACAAATACTAATAAATCTAACTCAAATATTTATAGCAATGACTTTTTATGTTTAGCTAATAAGGAAAACAATGTGATTAATCTAACTAACATTAATCTTAGTGAGGCAGAATGTTCACTGTTAAATAAAGGTTTATCTTTTTGCCCTACAGTTCAGTCATTTTATCAAAAAAATGAATTTAAAATTCATCAGGATTTAGATAATTTTTCAAGAAGACTTAGATTAAGAGAATTTTTTGGAAACCAAGAATGTGATACTATTGGGAAATTACGATCTGATTGGACACCACCACATCAAAGGAATGTGTTATTAGATACGTACATTGATAATGTATATCAGGATATTATTAATGAAATTAGACTTAAACAACATAGTAAGTATAAGAGTAATTTAACATTGAGAGAGATGAATGCATTACGCAATTTAGTGAAAAGACAGGATATTATTATAAAACCAGCTGACAAAGGTGGATCAATAGTAATTATGAATAAAGATGATTATGTTAAAAAAGCTCTGGAGCTTTTAGATGATAAAATTTTTTATGAGCCTATTTCACTAACCACTATTAATTCATTATTCAAGGGTATACTTTTTAGTTTAAAAGATATGAGAGCTAGGGGTCTTATAAATAATAATGTATATAACTTTTTAGTACCAACCAAAATTCATCCTAGTAGTTTTTATATTTTGCCAAAGATTCATAAACCTGGTTGTCCAGGCAGACCTATTGTAGCTAGTATTGGTAGTCCTACAGAAAATATTTCAGCATATGTTGATAATATTATTAAATTTATTCCACCATCATTTAATTCTTATGTTAAAGATACTACTCATTTTCTTTGTGTGTTAGAAAATATTAAATCTGAATTACCAGTTGATTGTTTTTTGGTTACTTTGGATATTGTATCATTATACACAAATATACCTCATGATGATGGAGTTGAGGCTATTAAATGTGCTTTACAAGATAGAGAGTATGATCATGGTCTTATTACTACTATGGTTGAATTAATATATTTGGTTTTAAGAAATAATTTTTTTTACTTTTGATTCTAGATACTATTTACAGAAACAAGGTACTGCAATGGGTACAAAGATGGCACCAAGTTATGCGAATATTTTTATGTCAAAACTAGAGTCCTCTATACTTGATAATGCTAAGCTGAAACCTCACACTTGGCTTAGATATATAGATGACATTTTCATGATATGGCCACATAGTGAAGTTGAACTTCATAATTTTTTAAGTTATTTAAATAATTTTAATAAACATATTAATTTCACAATGAATTTTTCAAAATCAATTGCTCATTTTCTTGATGTTGAAGTTATTTACACTAATAGAGTTCTTACTACTACTGTATATAGGAAACCAACTGATAATAACCGCTATCTACATTTTTATAGTAACCATCCTAAACATTTAAAGGCTAATATTCCTTATAGTCAATTTTTAAGGATGAAGAGGATTTGTAATGATGAGAAATTTCTTCAACAAAATAATAGTATTTTATATAATAGATTGCTCAATATGAGGTATCCTAAGACATTGTTGGATAATGCAGTAAGGAGATCTTCTTTAATTGATAGAAAGAAACTTCTTTTATCTGAAAAGAGTAAAAAACAATTAGATGTTCCACCATTGGTTCTTACTTTTAATAGAGATTTACCTAATATTAACCGGATATTGGCAAAACATTTTAACATATTACAGTCCACAGATTATTTAAAATCTATTTTTTCTGATCCACCTAAGGTTGTATATCGAAAACATAGATCACTTAGAGATATACTTGTCAAAACAAATTTTATTAGTAGTTCTGTACAGGAAAAAGGATGTTCTCCATGTAAGGATAAAAGATGTTTTACATGTAAACATATTGTTGTGACAAAAGTGGTCTTTAGTACTAAGAATTGTAATTTCAAATGGTATATTCCTAATTATGTTACATGTAAAAGTGTTAATTTGATATATTTGATAGAGTGTAGTAGATGTTTAAACCAGTATATAGGTGAGTCAGCAAATAGTTTACATGTCAGAATGACTAATCATAGATTTGACATTTTGCATAAGAATAAAGATAGACCAGTTTCAAAACATTTTAACTTACCGAATCATTCAATTGATGATTTAAAAGTAGTGATTCTTCAGGAAGGTTTTTCTTCTACAAGGGAGAGGAAACAAAAGGAGAGTTTTTTTATTTTTAAATTCAAGACCTTAGAACCACATGGATTGAATTTGAACACTGGAACTATTACATCTCTGGGTTACCTGGTCTCCTAAATGATTTCTATATGTGTGTTTTTTATGTGAAAATTTTCTTATATGAGGTTTTTTATGTAAAGATTGGTTATATGGATGTTTAATATCTGTGTTTAATTGGTTTATAGATAAATAATTAGTTATTATAAATTATTGTACTTTGCACTAACTATAATTTTTGATTAAAATGTATAAGTATTTTAGTTTTTAATGAATATTAATGTGAGCACAGCTATTTTTTGTATGTGAGCATAGTCTAATTTTTCTATGTATGCACATATGTATATTTTAATTTTTAATTTTGGATTTTTTATTTTTATATTTATTTTAATTTAAATAGAATTTAAGCTTGATTAGGAGGGAATGTAGTTTTTTTTTTTTTGTTTGAATTTTGTCATTGATTGGGTAGATATTCTGTGTTAGATTTTGTGACCAATCAGGGGGGTTTTGTTAAATTTTTAAAATTTTTAATCTTTTACCAAATCTGTAATTTTTGATTATCGCCATTTTACTGTGTATTTTTTTTCTTTCTGATGAAAACCAGTCCTCTGGTTGAAATATAATATTATTTATTGGATTTATAAGTCTTTTTTTTGTTTTTATATGTATTTCCTTTGGTTAGTTTGTTATATATTAATATTTTGATATATATATATATATATATATATATAATATATATATATAATTTGATATAAGTATATATATATATATATATACTTAATCAAATTATACATAACTCAAAATAATTGACAACTGATTTGTGTACTATATATATTGTAATGGATAAATAGTTCCACATGTAACTTTACTAAGAGATACCATTAGATAATAAATCTAGACTGCTTTCCTATATCAAATTGTAATTTAATATTGTTAAATATTATTAAAAACCACCAAAGAAAAAAGTTAAGCTTTCTAGCAAAATCATAATTATTCACATATTTTGGGAAGTTGTGAATTAAAATGAAATTCTTCCAACTAATAATAAATTTTGAAGTAAAATGACAAATTTATCCAGCTCAAATTATATTTGAACATCTATTAATTTGGCATATAAATATTTTATATTTTATAATTCAAATAATAGTCAATAACAAAAAAATAATAATTTCTTATTAAACAAAATAATTGATTTTAAAAAAATTAAATAATAGTAATGTCATTGTAATATCTCTCAATATTTAAATTCATATATCAAAATCAACAAAGGAATGTATGCTCAACAATTTGAGATATTATCAAACCAAGCCATCTTTAATATTAATAACTACTAACACAATTACCTATACACTGAGGATTATAAGATTAAGAAATGGGTGGGATACCTATTATATATGAGATTAACTCTCTACTACAAGATTCTAAGTAACAGCATAAAAACAACAACTATTTTTAAAACGGCAAATATAAAATATTTAAGTATTAATTCATCATTATAGCTATATTTATAAAGATATGGCATTACCCATGATCAAGAAAGTATTTACTACAAAAATGAAGTCGTTATAAAAATGAAACCAAAGGAAATTTATAATTGGAACTAACTAATAATATCCAAGAAAACAAGCAGTCTTAGTTTGTTCTAATTAACGGACATTTTATTTATATATAATAAAATTTTATTACTATTTATACAATCATAAATTTAAAATTATAATTATCATTAAATAGTATAAATTATATATTTTATAATATGTATTGAAATATGATGTCTATAAAATAAAAATAAACTATCATTTATCATATCTGTCTTATTTTTAAACTTGTTGCTGAGGAATATATAATTATATAGGAGTGTTTACGAGAGTAACGGTAAAAAATTTAATTTTAATGTTCTCTTTGATGTATTTTACTTTTTATTTAACTCTCTTTCTCTTAAATGGAATAGCACATTAAAGCAAACATCCATCAATCACACTGATGTATATTCTTAAAGTTTTTTTTTTTTTTTTGGTTAGGCTTAATTTAATTAAACAAGAAATTATAGATTTTAGTAATCACAATTTAATGGAAATAGATGAACGAAAACTATTATAGGAATGGGTTTATTCAGAAAAAAGATTTTTAAAGAAAATTCAATAAAAAATAATTCATTGGTTTAAAAATGCAGAAGTTTTCTGGGTTTTTAAACAAGATAACCATTCAGAATCTGAAAAATGTTTTGAAAATATTATTATTTCAAATGTGTCTATAAACAGTTAGTAGTTTGATTAATGTTATTATCCAACCATTTGTACCATCTTTAAATATATGAAATAGTGCTGTAGAACTATTAATTCTATTAAATTTACCTACTAGTATTGATTTATCGAAGATTTATATAACTACTAACTCTTCTGCTCATTGAACAGCTCAATAAATCTAAATGTTCTTTTAATAATTATGTCAAAACATCCTTTGATTTAATTTAAAAAGATAACAATATTATTAATTTATTTAATATAATATTTAATGAAGTAGAATATCCATTGCTAAATAAAAGTGTATCTTTTTGTTCAACAGTCCAATCATATTACCAAAAAAATGAATTTAAAATGCATCAGGAATTGAATAATTTTACTAGGTGATTTAGATTAAGATCACGTTTTTTTTTTTTTTGTTTTTTTTTGGCAATAAAACATTCAACATCGTTAATAAATTCGATCTGATTGGACATTTTTACATCAGAGAATCATTTTACCTGCAAATAGATTGATATTGTCAATCAGGAAATTTTTAAAGCAATTAGACTTCAAGAACATATGAAACATAAAAACAATTTAACATTATATGAAAAATATGCATTATATATTTAGGAAAACAAGTAAACCTTTTTTTATAAAATCAGCTGCTAAAGTAAAAAGGAGACTAATTATAAATAAAAATGACTATATAATAAAACTTTGCTTTTTTTAAATGATAAAATGTTTTTTTTTATAAACTCTTAATATAAGCTACTATAGTTAAATTGTTTAAAAACATACTTTCCAATCTAAAAGATATAAAAATAAGAGGCATGCTTTTCAGGCAATAACTCAGTAACTTTTACATTCTACCCAAAGTATATAAACTTTGTTGACCTGACAGGGATATAGTTGCAAGCATTGTTTGTCTACAAAAAATATTTCAGTATTTGTTAATGAACTTATACATGATATTCCACCATCATACATCATTGTAACTAATATCCCTCATAAGATGAAATGAAACTATTAGATCTGATTTACAAAATAAGAAATATGATCAGAAAATGACAATTATTATTGAATTAATGTATTTAATCTTTAAAAATAACTATTTTGATTTTGACTGCAATGAGAACAAAAATGACATGAAATTATACCAACATTTTTATAGTCCTACTAGAGTCCTCAGTACTTAAAAACTCTAGATTTAATCTCAAACTTGGCTATGATATATAAATGGCATCTTTATGGTTTGGACATACAATGAAAAGGAACTTATACTCTCTTCAATTACATAAATAATTTTAACTATTAATTTGTTAAGCACATAGTCACATATTCACATAAAGTAATATATATTAAGGCTATCACCTTAAGACTATGCACCTGAATATGACATTGGGGACCTTTACAAATGTTTAACACCAGATTAATGACTTTTAACCCTTTAACCGCTAATTATATTATTGGTTGTATGAGGTAAAAATCAAATCTTTTAATTGGCCAACTCACAAACTGAAGACAAAGCCTATTGTTAAAACATATTCGCCTATAATATTAAATTCAACTCAGATATGTTTATAAAAAGTATATTACTAATTTTTCAGGTTATGAAAGAGAACGAAAGTTCTTTCAAAAATAAATTGCTATTTATTTATTATAAAATATATTCAATTTCGGCAAATATAAAGCGAATGTCTAAACAAAAAAGTGCTGACGCAAATGCTTTTTTTTCAATTTTATGTTATGGAAAAGTAAAGATTTCTTTTTGCTAAATCTTAAATATTTTTACTAAAATCTTCAATATTTTTCGAAAATAATTTTGTTTTTTTAGTATATTTTTTAAAAAACTATTTTAATTTCTCATTTTATATTTTTTTAATACTTAAATTACATTCGAAATGAAAATCTCAGCGTTTTTCTTTATTTTCTTTGATCAGGCGGTTTCTTTGTTCTTTCCAGCCAATCAGAATGTCTTTTTTCAGCTGAGAGCTGGCTGACAGCCAATCACCGACAAGGTTCTTCTTTGTTTAGTTTTAAATGCGGTTTTTTTGATTTTTTACTTGTAAAATAATTCGAAAGAGGGCACTATCTTACAGAACTTTTAAAAACCTAATCAATAACTGTCAAACGAATATTCTACCATTAAAACTAGCAGAATTAGAGTGACGTCAGATGTCGATGAGATGCCTCGTAAGAGGCGGTTAAAGAATTAAAAGACAAGAACAGCCACTCTTATCTTCAACCTAATTTTTAATTATATAGGCGAGTTTGCCTTAATTAAAAAGTAGGTTGAAGATAAGAATGGCTGCTCTTGTCTTTTAAAAGTTATTAATCTTGTGTAAAGATTCACCTATATAAATAAAAAGTAGGTTGAAGATAAGAGTGCCTGCTTTTGTCTTTTAAATGCTATTAATCTTGTGTTAAAGATTTGTAGAGGTCCCTCACTTGCCTTTATAATTAAAAAGTAGGTTGAAGATAAGAGTGGCCACTCTTGTCTTTTAAATGTTGTTCATCTTGTGTTAAAGGTTTGTAGAGATCCCTACTGTTGTATTCACCTATATAATTAAAAAGTAGGTTGAAGATAAGAGTGGCCACTCTTGTCTTTTAAAAGTCATTAATCTTGTATTAAAAATTTACAGAGGTCACAACTGTTGTATTCAGGCATATAGTCTTAAAGTGATAGCATTAACCCTTAAACCACTAATTATATTATTGGTTGTATGAGGTAAAAATCAAATCTTTTAATTGGCCAACTCATAAACTGAAGACAAAGCCTATTGTTAAAACATATTCGCCTATAATATTAAATTCAACTCAGATACGTTTATAAAAAGTATATTACTAATTTTTCAGGTTATGAAAGAGAACGAAAGTTCTTTCAAAAATAAATTGCTATTTATTTATTATAAAATATATTCAATTTCGACAAATATAAAGCAAATGTCTAAACAAAAAAGTGCTGACGCAAACGCTTTTTTTCAATTTTACGATATGGAAAAGTAAAGATTTCTTTTTGCTAAATCTTAAATATTTTTACTAAAATCTTCGATATTTTTCGAAAATAATTTTGTTTTTTTAGTATACTTAATATTCTTTAAAATTATATTCAAAATGAAAATCTCAGCGTTTTTCTTTATTTTCTTTGATCAGGCGGTTTCTTTGTTCTTTCCAGCCAATCAGAATGTCTTTTTCAGCTGAGAGCTGGCTGACAACCAATCACTGACAATGTTCTTTCTTTGTTTAGTTTTAAATGTGTTTTTTTTGATTTTTTACTTGTAAAATAATTCGTAAGAGGGCACCATCTTACAGAACTTTTAAAAACCTAATCAATACCTGTCAAACGAATATTTTAGCATAAGAACTAGCAGAGTTAGAGTGACGTCAGATGTCGACGAGATGCCTCGTAAGAGGTGGTTGAAGAATTAATAAATAATTGTAACAAAAATATACAATTTACAAGAATTTAGTAGTCCATTTTGTTGATGTTAAAATTATTTACAGTAATAAATTTCTTATAAGCAATATATAATAATAAATCAACTGTCAACCATAATTAGTTATATTTTCATGGTGTTCACAGTAAGATCTAGTCAACTTTTTTGAAATGAATTTGTAATAACAAAAATTTTCTTCAACAAAATAACAAAGTTTTCTATAATAAATTTATAAATATTTATATCCTTAAACACTATTTGATAAAGAAGTAAAAAATCAGATGTTGTTAGAAAAGAACTTCTTTTATCTAAGAAAAAAAAGACCAATTGGAAGTTTCATCATTAGTTCTTGCTTTTAATGATGATGAATCTAATATTAACCAAATCATAATAAAAGAAAATTATTAAACACTACAGATTATCTAAAATATATTTTCCCCAAGCTATCTAAAGTTATATATTGAAAACACAAAACACTTAAGGATAAAGTTGTAAAAACACATTTTATTATGAATTTTGTATCAGAAAAAGGATATTTTTCTTGTGGAGATAAAAGATGTCTCAAATGCAAATATATTATTGTTAAAAATTCACAACTGTGACACTCATAAATGTGAAAACTTAATTAAATTTAATAGAATGTAATAGATACTTAAACCATTATGTAGATGAATCGGCAAACAGTGTACATATTAGATTAACAAATCATTGATTTTACACTTTCCACAAAAATGAAGAAAGGCAGTATACAAGCACTCCAATTTACCAATGCACTCAATTGATGATTTAAGAGTGATCACATTGCTGCATTATTTTTCCTCCACAAGAGACAAAAAAACAAGATTTTTTATTTATTTATAACTTTGAGACTGTTCATCCTTGTGGTATGAATATGAACATGGGTACTATTACATCCGTGAATTAACTAGTTTTCTAATACTCCATATTTCATTCAATAATTATTTTGGTATAATATATTTACCAATAATGTATATATTTAATTATTTGTTTATATATATAAAATTTAATTTGAAATTTGATTTGAATACAGAATTTTTTTTACTCACGATTTTTTGCACATATTTTTGATATATACATAAAATATATAGTAGCTAGAAATAGTAATTTTTTGTGTGTACATATTTTAATGACAGAAACAAAACAATATGTAGTAAGTATGTACCTCATCTGTAAATCTGCACATTGAAAGCGTAGCTTACAGCTCGCGTACTGATATTTTATAATATATTTATTGTTGAACACTTTTATATTTTTATAAATTATGTATATAGTATATACATATTCACATTTAAATATTTGATTCGGATGCTATCATTTTATAGTATACTTTATTTGTTTCACACTTCAACATAATGTGTTTTGTAATATATTTTTGATGTAAAATTGATCAAAATATATGTGTGTGTATACATAAAGATCTTCAAATCCTACTAAAGATCAAAAGTCTATGCAGCATGATTTCAGAGAAAAACCGTCAAGAAGAATGCATTACTTGGAAGACTAGTTAATTGTCAATAAGTATGAATGTTATAACTTTTTTTGCTTTCTCTCTAACTAAAAATAGTTTAATACCTCTCAACAAATAATTCAATCATTGTCTAGAATGAAATGGAATAGCTATCTAAAAACATTCTAAGGTTATTTAATTATGTCTTTAATATTTACTAAGATTTTAACCTCATCTTGTTGCTGTGACAAATTAATGTGTAATCCACGACAATAAGAAATCTTTATTTGAATTAAAATATACACAAACGGTAGCAATATGTAAAAATATATTTCATAATGTATTTTGTTTTTCAATTTATTGTGTATATATAGTTTGTGTTTGCTATGTTTATTGCAGTTTTACTTTGATAAGGAATTTTTGTAATTTTGTTTGCCATATTTTTTGATAACTTATCTACATTCTTTTGTTTAGTATACTTCTATATATATGAAAATAATACCAATGCTAATGCTAAACTGAAATAAATATCCAAATATTAAATAACCACACAAGGTAAAGACATTTAGTAACATCCTCTGTGAAATAAATAAATATATTAGTCTTTTTTTTTAAAAAAAAATAGCCAGACTAGAAATGATACCACTTTGAAACTGTATGCTATTAAATCTTAAATATTCATATGCAAACTAATTCAAGCAAAGAGCACAAAGAGCTTGAAATTTAAATAAGTAACGATTTAATATTTGGATGTATATTGAAATGATACATTCCTTAGGTATATATTTCGTTAGTGTTTAAATTGAGAAAATGTATCAAAAGAAATTTTAGTAATTTAGAAATTTGACATTATTGATATGCTTAAAATATTATAATGTTATTATTATTTGAGACTATTATGCACTCTTAATTTATAAAATTGATTTTGTTAAACTACGATTTAAAAGAAAGTCAATTGCTGCATTTTAAAAAATATTAATTGTAAAGAACTGATATTTATTTATTCAAATATATATCTTAAAATTAACTGTAGATTTATTTACTGTTCTATTGGCAATTAGCCAAGAATGATTTTTTTTAAAAAAAAAAAACAACAACAACAACAAAAAAGAACTGTTTGATCATGTGATTAAGATCGTTTTCGCTTTTGATGAAAAGAAAACATTGAATTTTAAATCTACAAGATATATTTGTAAATAATTAGTTTCAATTACAAGAATTTGGGTACCAACACTCAAATGAAGAATGTATTCATTCATATTTCCATCTAACCATAAATAGGATTACTTTACAACCATAAAAAAATTACCAAAAATCTTGATTTTCTACAACTTGTTCAGGCATGTGTACTATTTCAAATGGAGTTCCATAATAACGGAAAACGATTGTCTGCTATATCCACAATTTTACCGAAATACATTTATGTTTTTTACTGGCAAATAAGTTAAAGAGTTAAGAGATATAGTGGTCTTTTGAATATATATATATGAATGTATGTAACTGACAAGATTACCAAAAGATAGTGTTTATTCTAAGTGTATTTAATCAATTATTTTATCGTAATTTTGGAATTAAAAAATAATATTTTTAATAAAACTCAGGCATTCTCTACCTATTATAGCTTTCAGTACTTTTTCACTGATTGTGGCTATCTATATGTGCTATTTGTTTATTTTATGTTTATTTAACAGCAGAATCTGGAATTAAAATTTACATTGATTTGTTAGTCAAAAAAAAAAGTCTGAAGATATCAGAAAATTACAAGTAATGGTAAATCAAAGAAATTGGCAATGCTACTGACTATCATCATCATTATTATTGTTATTATTGTTGTTGTTATCATTATTATTATTATTATTATTATTACTATTAATACTGTTTCAAAAATAACTATTCAATACTAATGGTTATATTAGACTATATATATACAGGGATATTGTTTAGGGGGTAAAAATATTCAGCTGAAAGTTCATGGGAATAAAGTCACCTACAGCACTTACAAAATTCCTTAAATTACAAGTCTGGACTATGTGAAATTAGAACATGCACAGGAAGTATAACTGGCCCAGAAATGCTTTATTAATCACTATCAGGTTTCAGAATTAGATGTATTGGCATTTTTATGGAAAGTTATAGACTGCTGTTTTATGATGACCATGTGGTATCAAGTATATCTGGAGAGCCAATTTTTTTTATCTCTAGCACTAAGCTGCTCAAGTTGATTGTCAAATGTGGATGGGTAACATCAGCTGCACCATAATTTAGACAGTACAAACATGGCTGCCCAAGTTGCTGCTGTTGTACCTTTGTGATAAGTATCGATAATGCTATGGAGCATGATGTGGTTTTTCCTATATGTTTTAGCATAAGGTTGCAGATGTTGTTAAAGTTGAGCAGGTGTAGAAGATGTGTTTCTGAATTTCCTCCTGAGTGTGGCATAGGCAGCAGAGGGGTCAATGTATGTATGCAGTCTTCAGTATCTGAGGAAATAAATGTTTGGTATTATATGAAGATTGATTCTGAGAAGAAAATCAAAGAACCTTTGCTCAAGTGACCATTTTTTGAATTCATAAAGCAAGTGAGCATTGGTTATTCATAGAATCAGATTGAAGGTATTAGATAGTTGGCTAAGATGTATCAGTTCCTAGTTCTTTCAGTAAATGTGTTTGATTATGTTTTGTACTTTGGAATTGATATGTGAGTGGTGATAGGGATCCGGATGAGGAAGTGTATTAATTGACATTATCTTTAATAAACATTGTAATGCTGGGAAGCATCTTAGGATGGCTATTAATAGATTGATGCCTTTTTGTATATAAATCATATGAATGTTATGAAATCCTAGTCTATAGTATATGGTGAGGCAGTTTAACTGTTTTATAGAGATGTGCACTATCTTACTGAAAAGTGAATACATTGAGGAAACTGTATTCATGATAATTAGTTGATTAATAAAACACACTTTTGAATATATCAAAAGATATGAATTAGAAAGAGAGGTAGTGATTTATTCTGCATATTTCTTTAATTTATTTCTATCTGTTGTTTAATTCCAAAAGTTCCCATACAAAAGGCAAAACAAGTAATGCAGTTGGTTTGTCAAGGCAGCTTTGTTTGTGAGGCTTTACAGTATAGATAGACCAGATGGCAGTTTTGTCTATAGTTTGATATGATTTTTTTCAGTATTGTCTCTAATGTTGGCAATTGATTTCTTGAGACAAGGAAGGCAGAAATGTCATCCATATTGACCAGTGTGTGAAATTTGAATGCTTGGAATTTCTTGTTGAATTCTGACTAATAACAAGTTGGTGTACAGCATGAATAGTAGAGATTTAAGTGGTGATCCTTATGGAAATAATTGAATGGGGTGAATCAAAGTGAGCATCTATCATTAAGAGTCATATGTATTTCACAGCTCATATGGCATGATATAGGAAATTCATGTGTATGCAAAGATTTCAATTAAAATATTAACTGGGATAGAATCAAAAGCAGCCTGAATATCAATTTGAATGACAATAAGAGCATATTTCTGTTGCTCTCAAATTGAATCCAAAATTGTATTAAACATGAGTGCTACTTGTCCAATGGGTGAGCCTTTTTTTGCAAATTGGATGGGTGATATTTAAGAGAGTTGATGAGGCTCTATCTTATCTTTGAGTACTTTTTCAACAATTTTTATATCCAGAGAGCCCATAGACATTGGATGTTCATTTGAGAGATTAAATATGAATGCTAGTTTCTTAAATGGAACAAGAAATTGGTTACAATCCTTTTCTACTGTAATGTTTTTGTGATAAATAGTTTGTGAGGTCACACAGATATGTGGTAATAAATCAGCTATGGTGATGAATATTAATCTGGGTATTCCTTAGGGACCTGTGTTACATGCATTGTGGGTGGTGGAAAGTTTGACTGCAAACTCAGTGGTCTAGAAAGGGTTATCTGTTCTAGCTTTGGCCAAAAGGTCTTCAGATGGTGTAAAGGCACTGTGTACTTGACATTTCTATTTAAAATGCTGGTAAATTAAATTAGTTGTATGATTTCATGTCCCCAACTGGTCATTACTTGGGTCTCCATTGCCATAGGTACTCTCATGGTGAATGCATAGCCCATATTTCATTAAATATAATCCAAGATCCAGGTATGTTGCTAAGAAAGGCAGTATGATTTCATGTCCCCAACTGGTCATTACCTGGGTCTCCATTGCCATAGGTACTCTCATGGTGAATTCATAGCCCATATTTCATTAAATATAATCAAAGATCCAGGTATGTTGCTAAGAAAGGCAGATTTTTCCTTTTTATTGATAGGCAATTTTTAAGCTTGCTGCATGAATTATCATATACTTAAATGAGTTTTATTATGTGTGTGAAGTTATCAGGAGTTGTTTGGCACATGGTGAATTTTTTTGTGCAATTCATCAGCTAAAGCAAGTATTTGTGGTGCTGTGGATGACATGGTTGATGTTAAATTAAAAAATGCTGATGAATGATATACAATTTTGACCAGGATCAAGTGGCATATTTTTGTTTTTGAATAGCATGATATAGATCTTTGAGTATGGAAATTCAGAGAAGAGATGTTGAAAGTAACATTTTTTATTGTTTTGTGAAGGTTAAGAATGGATGCTTGAATTGTAGTGAAGTTAAGCTCAATTTTCTGGGCAAAGTGATCAAAAAATGAAGCAGTGATAATGTTAACTTAATTAAAAATGATATATCATGTGAATGTATAAGAACTAATCAATGAGGAAGATGCTGCAGTTGTTGTTGAATGCTATGAAGTTTGTAGGGAGAAATTCTTCAACATTCATAAAGAGTATTACCTGTTGGTGAAGTCACTTGAAAGTAAAAGTGCAATAGTTCATGTTGAAATAATCCATTTAAGATGATCTAGTAGTGGGTTGATGAAAGCATTGAGTTAATAGTAAGTATAATACAAGTGATGATGATGGGATCTGGGATAATTTATACAAATATTATGTTAAGAGTAATGGTATTGTAATGAAAAGTACTTATTAGAAAAAGATTTGCATCAATATAAATTATTTTAAATGTTAAAAAATGGGCAGGATGAGGTTATTACTAAATCTGTACCTCCTGATGGTGCATCCTTAATTAAAGTTCTTCTAGCTTAGTAGGCTTGGATGATTTGTGCATCACTGCAGATTTTTTGTTTCCTGAAAACCAAGAATGTTTCACTGCATGATGTAAATCCACCTTCTCAGTTCGTGAACTTTTGAAGTTGAATTTAACCTTGAACATTAAATGCTGTTATTTTTATTTTCATAAAGGATGTGTATAGAATAGATGTCAAGGCTGTGCAGAAATTTGGATTTAAAAATCTTTTGCTGTGATGCATTGTGTACGATTTTTTGTCTTTTACTGACTAAGGTCTGTTTTGGAAGTGTTACTTTTCTGTGTTATTTGATTTCAAGTTTTCCCTTGTTTATTAATGATTTATACATCTTTATCTAGACTCACTATGCTGAACTTGATTCATTGGTTGTGTGTGGTTAGGTTGTCTGCACTCAAATCTCCATGAGTATTAAGTCATGGGTGACAATGTTGCCTTATATGGTTGCACATGTTTAAAGCTGTATCACCTTAGCCATTTTCACTTCATGACTTTTTTTAGACATTCAGGTACAGTTTTGCTTTTGACTTCTGGAGAGGATTTATCTATAGGTGGTAGGCATGGTATTATGTTGTCCATTATTTGTATGGCAGTTTTGTTTATAATTGTAGAAGTGATACCTTAATAATTATGGGTTACTTTACAATCAGAAGCAGCTAGTTGTAATTCTATGTCATTGTCGATTAAGTTTGTTTGAGTAGATTGTGTAATAATCATGTGATGTTTAAGCTTGTGTCATAATTTGTAGTTGTTTGACTGTAGCTTGTGGCAGTACTGTTAGTATAGACTTTTTGTCTTACTGTTAGATTAATTAAAAAAGATGTTTTCACAAATAAAGGGAAGTGCAGAAGCCTGGTCAAGCTGGAAATGATCACCTGGATGTGGATTAATGCTGTGAATGTTATCATCTGTATTTTACTTTTGAATGTATGTGCATTGTTTGATTTGTTAATATTATCATTGTACTCTGTGAATTAAGCAATGGGGCATTAAATAGCAAGGTAACCCACATTGTCAACAACAATAGCACTGAGGTTTTATGCCTCTAATTTAGAAACAGTGTGTGACATCTTTGTCAGCAATCTGAGTAGGTATATTATTGGAGTCAGTATCTTGGTTTAATTTTTTTTTAAATTCTTAATTATAGCTATATGTATATATTGCAGTGTGTCTTAAGCATATAGGTTGTAGAAAGATTACCTTTCCAAATGGCTTCATTGTTTTTTGGAATTCCTGGGTGGTGTATCCAAAATATGCATTTTTGATTATTCCAGTTATATAACTGTGACAATTTGCCTCTACTGTGACAAGAGCAAAATCACCTAAAGTTTAACCTTTGCTTTAAAATGATTTCTTTGGCTAACCTTATGAAACTCAGCTCCAATGTATCTTCAGTTGAAGTAATCTGCTATCTAAAATATTGTATCCCATAAATCATGCAGACTGAGGGCTTCATACATCAGTGCCCTAGGGAAGTGATAGTGAACAGTTAGTGTGTGTGGCTGATAAAACTATAGATCTTGAAGAGAAAAAATCTTTTGAAAGTGATAAAAAGCCTGTTTAGAAATATATTGCTCAACTTTTATTTTATAGCTTCAAGGGTTTTAGTTATCCATGGGACAGAGGGAGGGTTGCTAATTTGCATCTTTAGGTTAAGGTTTTTTAAGTTGTTCATTGTTGATTTTCTGAAGTGATTGATCTGCTTTATGATTAAAATATTTAAATTATTTTTTGCTATGTTAAGCTAGTAATTTTTCTGTTAACACTGGAAATGTTGCTAAATCACTATTGACAGTTGTGGTAGATCAGCCAATGTAGGTTGATTTTATCACTAATGTAAACAATTATTATCTAAACATTTTTTTTATTTGTATAAGGAGGGATTTTTACAAAATTTTATTAAATAACTTATCTTGTTTTGTTGTTTATGAAAATGTTATTTTAATATTTGAAACAAAGTACATTGAGGATATGAAAAATAATTATAAGCAAAATATATATGATATGCTTAAAATTTGAATAAAGTCCATTAGGTAAAAATTATGAACTTTATTTAGATTTTTAAGTATATCTTGTATATCTGTATTTTTATATTGGATGTGTGTTGAATGTCTTTAGAAAAGTTTAATTTTATTTAAACATTCCAAATACATCCACCTGTTAGTAATATCACAGCAAACAGGTTAGTATATGCACTAACTGTTAGTAATATCACAGCAAAAAGGTTAGTATATGCTGTGATATTACTAACAGTTGGTGCATATACTAACTTGTTTGCTGTGATATTACTAACACTTGGTACATATACTAATGTGTTCTGTGATATTGCTAACAGTTCAATGTATTTGAAATATTTAAATAAAATTAAACTTTTCTAAAGACATTCAACACATATATTAGATGGTGGAAATAGTCCAATATAAGTATACAGCTAGAACACCATCATCACAAACTTCCAGGAAACAATATCTTGTATATGTTTTTGCATATAGTTATTTTCCATATTACATTTTTTTGAGATATTGTGTACTAAAATTTTTAATATTATATTGAGAATAAATATGGTATTTGAAACCTTAAAGTTTTAAATTATCATGCAGACAATAAAAGATTTTCTGCAATCCTATTTTATTAGTATTATTATTGTTGTTGTTGTTATCACTATTGTTGTTGTTGTTTTTCCATTGTTGTTGTTATTATTGTTATTATTATTATTATTATTAATACTGTTGTTATTATTATTATACTTATTCTTGTTGTACAAGAGAATGTAATATAAAGAAACCAATCATGGAACTAATTAATAGATTCTCTATTCTTAGTTTTTGAGAGTGAGCTTTTTTGTTTACCTACTTGTGGAAAAGAAACTAGTTTTCAGTAGTTCATTTATATATTTATGATATTTATGAACATATTTGCAAAATATTTATTTTAAGCTAAAAATAAATTATTACAGTTAGATTTTATCTGAAAAGTTTATTTTTTAACATGTCATTTCAAATGAAGCCATAATTAAGGTAAAGCAAAGATTGTAATTTACTTGCTGTAAAAAAAAAATGCTTTTCATAAACTCCAATGCAGAATTTTTTGTGAAATTTTAACAAATATAATTGCAATTTTAAATTTAAAGCAATTTTAAATTTAAAGAATTTATAATATCTGAAGAATCGTTTCCTTTGATTTAAAAAATGAACTTCAAATAAAAAACAATACATTTGATATATTTTTGATTGTCAATACAACAATCACTCAATAAAAAAAGTTATTGTTCTAATTATGAATTTCACTTCAATCCTATTGTTTTCCGTATTTGCAAACTACAAATATTGTCTTTAAGAAATTTTTTCATTTGTAAATTTATATTTGTAAAAATATTGCAATGACTATTAAAATATATAAAATAAAGATTTAAATGTAGAAATAAACTGTTTTAAATACAACTACATCTAGAACTTTTTAAATAAATATGGTAGTGAACAAGTTAAACTATCAACAATTTTATGCTGTTTTAAAAAAACATACACATAATTGCATTTTTTAAAATTTTGAAATAAATTCATTCTATATTGCAGTCACTTGAAAAATTTGTAAAATTTTATGACATCACAATTGAAAATTATATATTATTAACAATGACAAGATTTATTTTAAAAAAATTATAAATGGAAATAAAAAATTTTATTTGAATTTCACATACCACTCTGCTATAATTTTTCAAATATATTTTTGAAAATTTACTTATTTATATTGTCATCACCATATTTAAACATTATTCACACATTGCTAAGTGAAAGTCTCTTGGTGTTTTTTTTTTTTTCTGTATTACAACAGTAAACCTGCTCATTTTATTCATCCATCCCTCATGGTGGTTCTTTATAAGTCTTTGGGATCCAATTCAAAATTCAAACTACATGTATAGTATCATATTTTTAGAAATATATCCAGAACTGTTCCATTTCAATGTATTATTTAATAATGTCAATGACAGATCTTTGTTATATCATCCATGGATTTAATTTTTAATTTTATATTCTTATTCTAACATATATATCTTCCATACTTTCTTGTAGAAAAAATTTTCTTTGCTTTCTTTTATTAATCAAGTTCTCAGATATATAAATAAGAAGTAATAAAACACACATATTAAAAGAATTTTTTACCCATCATGTAAGCTTATTTCCTTTTATTACTGTTATTTCTATTGAAAACATTTTATCCAATTTTACATTTGATTCTATGACTAATTTTATCCATTATGTCTCTATTAATTTTAATAACCTGACCAAGAACAATTGTAGTTCTTAAAAGTTATTAACTTTTTCTGACTCATGATGAATAGTGTTTGTTTTCTTCTTCTGAAAAAATCCATTTGTTATGTTTGGTTAGGCTTGCAGGTTCATTTCCAAATCAACAGATACAAAAAGAACAACTATTCAGCAATCAATATGTACAATTTATTAGTACAAAATATATACACATGTTAGTTAAACAAATACAGTTGATAGACATCACTGCTGAGATAGTCGTGTGGAGTAAGGAACTCGCTTCCAGTTAATGATTAGCCTGCATCGTGAGTTCTGGTAAGACTCTTCCAGCTATATAGTTAGCTTGCCTCAAGTCGGCTCTAGTTCAGATGTAGAAGTTTCCAGTCAGTATGTGGACTTGCCTCACTGTGTGGATGTCTCAATAATGACTAGATAAATATCTTTGCTGATGGCAGAAGGTTTAATGGAGAGCACGTTCTGTTGTTCAGGTTAACAGAAGTAATTGCTCTCTGCCTTGCCTCCAAAAGACTGACTATTTACTGGAAACATGCGGATTTGGTGTGTGAACACCAATGAAGGTTTTAATCCCTTTGAAATAGCAACTGGGTGCTAGCCAATCAGGCAAGAAATATGGAATAGTCCACTTCTGAAGGCTGTGTCAGATATGATATCCCTCCCCCTGGCTGAAATTAGCCCTGGAGGACATAGTCGTTGAAATGCACTGATGTTTTGTCCACTTGGTTGGTTTCTCTGGTTGATTGTTGTTCCATCTTCAACTTTTTTGCTTGATGAGTTTGTTTCTGTTTGCCTGCTGCTGTCTTGATATCTTCAGATGTGTGGCTGAGTCTTAGCTGGTTGTGATGGTGATGATGATGATGACAATCTTCAGTTTGCACAACAATGTAGAGGCCCTTTATTTGTGTCACCAATCCTGGTTTCCATCTTGTAGACCCATAGTACATATGACATAGTTCTTTTGTTCCTATTTGGAATTTTATTTTGTTTTTATCTTCTAGTTGAAGTTGGGCATCAGGTTTCAGCTTTTTGTTAAAGATTTCTGATTCATTAGTCTTCAACTTTGATAATGTTGTGAGCTGTTTCACTTTAGTCACTTTGAATTCTAAATGACTGAACCAGTCACGGCCTATTAAATCACTATGGTTACCTAATGCCATCACCAGTGGTAGGTATATAGTTTTGTTAGACATAGTAATTTTTCCTGTTGTTTGACCCAACAGTTTGATGTTATTCCCTTGGTAGTCTGATATTGACTTACTGGAAGGGTGTACCTTATATTTATTATTTTTATTAATGATTGTCCAACTCTTTCTTGAAACTATAGACACTGCTGACCCTGTGTCAAGTTCCATATTGACTGGTGCATCATTTATTATGACAGACTTGGCTGTTTGTCTTTATTTTCAGACATGCTGCCTTTATATGTCCTATACGCTTACAAAACATGCATGTTGCTTTGCGATATGGACATTCTGTATGCATGTGCTCATTGCATCTATAACAATGCCTTAGTCTTTTTGATGCTGAATTATTTGAGCTGACTGAGTGCCTGGGTGACCCAGTGTTATTCTCAATTGTTTGCACTTCAGACTTTAAGTCTTTTTGATGGTTTAGCTTGACTAGCTATTGTTTCTGCTAGTCTTGTTTGAACTACTGCTATCTCAAAATCTAGGTTTGGAATCATTAACATTTTCAGCCTCAAATTGTGATTGTTTATGCCACAAATAAAATGATCTTAAAGTGCTTCATTCATGAAATCTTTGAAATCGCACTTCAAGACTAATATACAGATTTGTGTTGCAAAATTCTCTAGCAGTTTCACCCTGTTCTTGTATGCTGAGATTAAAATGGTATCTCTGCATTATGGTCAAGGGTTAAAATACTCTGTGAGAATTGTCAACACTCTATCAAAATCCAGCTCAGCTGGAATTACAGCTGTAGATTGAGATGAGTATATCGTATGTTTGCAGACCTATTATGGTCATTAGTGTAGCTAACTTTATCTCAGGCTTTTTTAGATTGTTAGCCTGTAGATAAAAAATCAAACACTCTTTATAATTTGGCCAGCTCTCAGGTTGAGCTGGATCAAAAGATTCCATAGAGCTGATTGCTTTAGCCATCTTTTTTTATTTATTTATGCTGAGTAACCACTCATACTTGGTTTTTATAGTTACGTTATTGTAACTAACTCAATGAAGCTTTTAAACCAATAGAGCGAGCTTTTATGCTGTCTTGTGAGTAAAGCTCTCATTATTGGTTGAAGCTTCAAATTGACACACCTTTATGTTTGCAGTCAATTTTATTCAACAATTTTACATTGTTATTTTTCTAAAAAAAAAAAAAAAAATACCACCGTAATGAAATTACGGTAACGTAATTTTTTTTTCAAAATGAAAAATAATAAAACAAATACACAATCGCGTATTTATTCCATACATTTAGATCTGTTGAGACTAGTGTATTTATAATATAATTTTTCCAGCCATGAGGGAAAAATTTTCTCTGTTACTGCACCAGATCTGTTTAAACTGGCATAGTTTATCCTAATTTTTCCAGCTGTGAGAAAAAAAAATTCTCTGTTACTGTGCCAAATCTGTTATAACTGGCGTAGTTTATTTTATAATTTTTCCAGCCATGAGGGAAAAATTTCTGTGTGGCTGTGCCAAATCTGTTACAACAGGTGTGTCGACTGCACCAAATCTGTTATGTTTGGTTAGGCTTGCAGGTTCATTTCCAAACCAACAGATACAAAAAACAACTATTCTGTAGTTAATTTGAACAATTTATTAGTACAAAATATATACACATAGTAGTTAAACAAATACAGTTGAAAGACTTCACTGCTGAGATAGTCATGCAAAGTAAGGAACTCGCTTCCAGCTAATGATTAGCCTGCATCGTGAGTTCTGGTAAGACTCTTCCAGCTATGTAATTAGCTTGCCTTGAGTTGGCTCTAGTTCAGATGTAGCAGTTTCCAGTCCGTAGGTGGACTTGCCTCACTGTGGAGATTTCTCAATAATGACTAGATAAATACCTTTGCTGATGGCAGAAGGTTTAATGGAGAGCATGTTCTGTTATTCAGGTTAACAGAAGTAATTGCTCTCTGCCTTGCCTCCAAAAGTCTGCCTATTTAAAGGCAGATCTCCTACCTTACTGGAAACACACGGATTTGGTGTGCGAACTCCAATGAAGATTTTAATCCCTTTGAGTAGCAACCGGGTGCTAGCCAATCAGGCAAGGAATCTGGAATAGACCACTTCTGAAGGTAGGGTCAGATATGACACTATTGAACACTATTTTAGTTGTTTTTTTAGCATTTATCTTTAGTTGTATTTTCTTACTTTTATCTCATAACTCTTAGCAACATTTCCTGAAAATCTGAAGCCTTATTTGTAAATTAACCATATCATCAGCAAAATCTAGATGACTTAAATTTCCATTTACTTTACTCCCCTGTTTCTCATTTTAATATTTTTAAAATTGCAAAATGTTTCGTAGGTATAAATCATTCTGTCATATACGCACTTCTCAATTTGAAGTTTTTCAGTATCACCATGTAATATAATTTCTACTATTGCATCTTGATAAACATTCTTTAGAATATGATGGTATTCTATATCTATATCTTCTTGATGATATAAAGCTTTAATCATCATAGAATTGCCTAGAGAAATAATTGCCTTTTTGTAATTTACAAATTCAATATATGTTGGAGAAACCAAAACAAATATTAAATATCACCTTCAACAACATAAATATAGTCTTGCATTGGTGGTCGAGAGGTCAGCGCGACTGCCTTGCACTAGCAGGCAGTTGCCCGGGTTGCGGGTTCGCGTCCCGGCCGATGCTATGACACTTAAAAAAAAAAAAAAAAACAACAACATAAATATACGTATAATAGAGCAAGAGAAGATGATACAGTTTATTCAGCTTTTTATGTTCACCAAAATAATACAGGCCATATATGTAGTCCAAAAGATTTTACAATATTAATGCATGAAACACATGATAAAAAAAACGCAAGATTAAAGAATCATATCTTATACAAAATTCATCTTGTGCTATGAATTCGAAATTAACCAGCTTTCCGATTAGTTGTTCCTGGCCAATACAATAAAATGTTAAATTCATTACCTAGGAGAAAATAGAATTTTTTACACTGCCTTGATAAGGACTCATAAGAGTTGAAAGCGCTTGGAAATATTATTTATTATTATTTTATTTATTTATATTAAGGAAACTCTGTATTAACAATTGACACGAATTGTTATTTTATATTATATTTATATTATTTACAGAAGTATTATTTATTTATTTATAATGATAACTCATAATTATTGGCCTTTTCTGTAACATTTCCCAATGTTTGAATGCAATCCACTGAGTTTTTAATCCAGATTGTTGTTGTTTTTTTTTGATTGATTAGAATCTAAAATTCACTTAGACGAGTTTTAATTATCTTACTAAAGGTATTTTATATAACTTAAAAAACTGATTCCTAATATATTCTTTATCGCTTTATAAAAATATCCATATTACTATTACATTCTTCCAATTATTTTGTATATGTATTTACACATACGCAAATCAGCAGAGGAAATAGACGTGTTAATTTCAAAGATATTTAGAACTAATTCAATTTCAAAGCTGAATTATTTATGTAACTTTATATCATATTATTGATTCGTTCTTGTTTTTCAAAGCTTGTTACATAACTAATCCGATAAGTTTAATCATTTATAGATTTTAATTTATTTACTTTTTGCTTTGTTTTAGACAATACCAATGTCCGCACTTCTGAGAATTCAGTTAACAACTCGAGAAAATAACATTAATAAAGCACTTAAAAGAAGTTAGAATTTAAAATGTGATTTTTTTCATAAAATTATTGGATAAATGAATATATAGATATAAATGTACAGACACATCAAAGACATGCTGTTAATATTTATACCTTTGGGATATTAGTTAAATCATTTGAAAAGTATAATTAATTTGCAAGCTAAAAACGAAATTAAGATTTTATGGAATAATTTCATTTTAATTAAATTGTATTTTTCACGTGTTACGAGCCAGAGTCTAAAACTATAAATATCAATATTGTATAACATGAGGTAGCGTGTCCATATATAATAAAAAAACAATAATTAAAGCTAGGTAGCTTTCTTTAATAGTTTAATACGGTATATATATACACGCTAGAATGATTTTGCTATTTTGTCAGTTTATTTAAAGGTTGTTTACTTGTGCATATATATATATATATATATATATATAAGGTAGTTTTCAAGTGTCCTTTTACTGTCTGTTGAAGACAGTTTAGACTGAGGTCCGCGGATCATAAAGTGTAGACATGAAAGAGCTAAACATTGATCTAGAAACTTTTGGTTCTAGAATTTGTTGCTCCAATTAGCGTTTCCAAACTGTATTAATGAGGTTTAGGAATGACATATTTTGTTTTAGCTTTTATCTAAAAATAACCGATTTCTCATTTTCAAAAACAGTAAAAAACAACATAATAAAATTATCAACTACTTAAACATTTTCAAATTCTATCCAGGTTATAGAAATAGTAAACAGAATTTTTAATCTATAGATTTAATTATTTGATGTAAAAATAAAAAAAAAACTATTCAATTTTTTTTTTGTGTGCAGAATCAGACTTATTTTGGCCATATTAAAGATATTATTCACAAAAAAATGTCTTAGTAGTAGAAAAAAGAAGAGAGCAACTAATAATTATATATAATGAATGTACCATAGACTTATTTAAAACAAATAATTATTAAAATATTCATATAATTGACAGAAGTCAATGTTAACTGAATGTAAGAATTAATATTAATTAACTTTATTTAAACTAGTTTATTTAAATCTAAAGTGGATTTTAAATATTAAAAAGTTTTTGTAGTAAACAGAAATTGTGCTTTAGGAATAACAATTTCATGTACTGCATGTTACAAATTTAAAAAAATGAAACATGAAATATAATATTTTTATTTGTCAATTTTAAGCCTTTTGTATTTCATCATTTTGCCATCATCTCCTGGCAATTTGAGTCAATAGTTCAAAATCTTATTTTAGGATTAAAACTATTATTTAATATTATGAAGCAATTAGCTATACTTAATTTATTGGAAATGATTTAAAAAATAAATTAGAAAAATCTTGGTTGATTGAATTTTATTTTAAATAATCATAAAGCTGTGAAATTCTGTTCTAAAATTCAAAATTGCACTCACACAAGTGGGATATTATGATGTTTCACCGAACATAATTTCTTAACTCATATTTTTTTACATCTGAGTGTAAGCAAAATTTTTTTTATATTTTAATAATTGCTAAACATAAATTTGTAAAAATAATAATAAATATTTAAATAAACTATGAAAAATATACAACTATCGTGGTTACAGTTATCATCAATTTAAGAGGAGTTTACATGTTTATATATATACCCGAAATCATAGAATCTACCAATCAATGTCAGGTCAGACTTTTGTCATCTCATTTGTAGTAATTCTCTGTGAACTGCTAGCATTTATAGATTTTTAATTTGAACTAATAAAACAATATAAAGTGGTTTACAATCAATGAACATAAAACTGTCAAAATAGTGCTAAAGATATATAATGTAATACAGAAAAAGTTATAATATTTTTAAAATATTTTTTCACATTTAAACACATATTAATAATGAAAAAATCTATTAAATGTATTTGATCACTGCTGCCATTTTATTTTAATGTAATCTTTTTGTCTTTATATTTTTTTGTTTAATAATTTTTATAATACAATTGAAAATAAATTAAAAAACATGGGTTTCATTACATAAATATAATAAATACAAATTTGTGGTATTTATGTTTTATTTTATTTTTTGCATTTTATAATATATTAGAGATGAATATATCTTTTATATATATTGTTAAAAGTTAATGTTTTATTATATTTTTATCAATTATATATTTGAAAATTAAGACAGAAAGTTAAAAATATATTTCAAAGCATTTATAAACTAAATACAAGTTTTGAATGTTAATTTTTTTATCATTAACATGTTAAGAATTTATACTTCAGAAAATAATCTTTTACTTGATTATCACACAAAATATTTGTGACATGTCCAGTTGTGATGTTTTTTATTAATAATTGGAAACTATTTTTAATTTTTAGCACTAAAATTTTTAAATTAAAATGAATTTTTGTGAATTATTAGTTACTAGATATTAAGACCTAATGGGGATAAAAATATCAAACAAAAAGAGTATTTTTAATCAATAAAAATAATGAATGAGGTCCTAGTCATATTAAAAAAAGTTAAAAAATTCCCAGCACACTTTCATTATTTTATTTATATAAAAATGAAATAAGTTTATATAAAATTTATTTTTATTTTTTGTAACTATATTACATTTTAATTTTAATATGCTATTCATATTTTAATTTTATTGATTTTTTTTTGTATTTTTTTAGAGCAAATTTGTTTGCTGATGCCAGAAACTGACAAAATAAAATAAAAACATTTCTTGTCAAGAACTGGCAAATATTTCACTGGGTATTTTTTAGAGAGAGCTTTTGATTATTTGAAGTTTGTTTTAGTAAAACAATATGTAAAATATTAAATTTTGCAATAATCTTTTTATTCATATTTAAATATTTTATTAACTACAGATTTATCTTCATTCATTAATCATTTTTATTTATTTATAAAGTTAATGTTTTATTTTTTATATTCATTTCATTTATTGAATTCATATGTAGGGTGACTAAAACAAGTAAAAATTGAAGACTGAAAGTATAAAATCAAATTTTATTCATTTGAAGATAGCAACCAAAAATAATTGAAAATAAAATATAGTACATTTATCAATTTGGTAGCTTAATATGCCTAATGTGAAAGAATAAAAACAGAATGAAATAAAAAAATTAATTTTATAATTTTATGAAATAATGCATTATTAATAAATACTAATTATAATTAAATAAAAAAAGTATATTTTTATTGTAAAATTGCATAAAAAATTCAAGTTATTTTTACATCTCTGATGATAAAAGTATTCCATGCTAAAATAAAATTAAAAAATCATATATGTCAATTATATTTTTATAAGTTTCTCCATTTTTGATAAATATATATATAACTAAAATTTAAAAGTGCCTTAAAATTAATATATAAATTACAAATGAATAAATGCTAACAGACACAAATTTCATCCCAATATAACTCTTTGTAAATGTAATTGTAATATTTTTTTATCCTGGTTAGTACCCCAAACCAAAGAGTTAATCATAGATTTTTTAAAATTTTATCAACCAATATTAATATTATTGCATTAAAACAATATAGCATGACAATATTTTTAATTCCAAGAAAATGCAATATTTTTAGTTTTCAATAAGTTAATATTTTTATTCATTTAAAAAGTATCTTCTCAACATTGTTTTAAAATGTTTATTTTAACTGATAAATGTAGATTTTGTCACTTGCCATTATGAATAATGAAGTCAAAATAAACTATGACATTCAGAATTTTCATTTTTATGATTAAATTATTAAAACAATTGCATGAGCTTTATCATGATTATACTAAATCAGATAAATATTAGCAGTGAATATTAATTAGATTCAAATGAATACAACTTAAAAGCATATTTAATACAAGAGTTAAAGTGATCCATTGATTAGAATATAAATTTAGTATTAAAATATTTCAAACAATTTGTTAACTCTGACAAACTTTTTAATTCATTAATTAAAATGATAACATTTTAAAAAAGAGTTTAGGCTTTTAGTATTTTGTTAAAATTAATTTTATTTTCTTATGCTGCCTTTTGTTAAATGTAACTTAATAATTTTTATTTATTTAAAAAATATTTTATTTTAAAATATTTGTTTTTAATAAAGTTAATTTCATATAACTGTTTATCTCTCTTTAATGCTTTGATACTGATACATTCAAGGGCTAATGGGTCTAAACCAAAATTCTGTCTTTTACTAGTTAAAGTCTAATTTATTCAATTTATCTTATGTAGTCTAAAGCAGCACTACAATAGGCTATACTGTTAAAGAATTCTAGATTAAATTTTAACTTAAAAAAAATTGTGCCTACATGATAGTATTTACTAATTTTCCAGTTATTATGTAGTATAGCAAATTACTAATCAAAATCTAGCCTTTCTAATTGGAAATACATGATATAGTAAAGTATTTATGTAAAATAAATATTTAAATCAAAAGTTGTAAAGCTTTTAACTTATTATCCAAGCACATATTAGGATCTAAATCAGATAATTTTAATCCAAATTTGTGACTATTGAAAGTATAAAACTTTTATAAGTAGTCTCATAATTAAATAAAACATTCTTATCATGAGCTATAGGTTTTAAATAAGAGATTTATCCCTGGTTTTATAGATTTTATATATTAAAAATTTAATAAGATTTTTTATGGGTTTAAATAACTTTCCAATTACTATGTAATGTAGTAATGGACCAATTGAAAACTGGCATTACTAACTGGAGATACACGATGTAATAAATGTATTTTTTTAAATATGTAAAGTAGAAAGTGGAAACCACATTTAACTTATTACCTGAGCTTATATTAAAATCAAGAGTCAGACATTATTATTATAAATGTTGATTATTGAATATATATAACTTTCTGAATATTCACATAAAGTTTTCCATAATAAGATATTGTTTTGTATATGTCTTATATATATCTGTATACATTTTCGTCAATATAGCTTTTTTTTAACTTCAAGATTTTTCAACTTTGTTGGTCAATTTTGTTTCTTTATTATAGTGTGATACTTCCAGAAATATTAAATGAAATCTTAAAATATTCAATAAAACAAATTTAGTTGCAGTATTTTATTAAGGAGACAAAAAAGATCAAAAATGTTTTAGAATTTTATTGTGCATACTATCAATTATTTAAAAAAACGTAAATAAATTCAAATTTGTTTTTGCAAAATTGTTCAAACCAAAGGTTTTCAAAATATTTTATACATTATATGAAATTTTTTTATTTTGATAATTTTAAAACTACATTGTCAAATAATAAAAAATAATGTATTAAATTCTGATAAGATATATTTTGTTTTTAATGCAATGTTAATAAATTCTTTATTTTAAATAATCATGTGTAATTATAGGAATTTTTTTAAAAAAAGTTATCATATGAATAAATAAATATTGAAGGATCAAATATTTGAGTTTACAAATATATATTTATAATCGGTAAAATATAGTTGCTTATTGTGATACAAGAAACTATTTTATTCGAAATATAGGCATACTTTATATTCTTAGAGTTTAACTGTAATTATAGGGGATTTGAACACAGATTTTCAAGCTCCCTTCAGCCATCACTCTATCTCATACAACTGATACACATGTCCACACACATATGTGTGATCATGGGTATCATTTGTATAAAATAGAGAGGATAATTAAAGGGAACTTGAAAGACTGTGTTGAAATCCCCTATAATTACAAAGAAATTATTTTATGGAAAATTTGCCAAAAATGATAATGTAAAGATTCAATTTAATAAAAATCCAAAGAAAATTATTATTTTACTATTTATTAATTTTGGTATTTCAATTTTTATTTATGGTCATATATATATATATATATATATATATATATATATATATATATATATATATATATATATTGTACCTATATTGATATAGGCACATATAATTTTATCTAAAATTATATTATTAAAATAATCTTTCGTTAAAGAGAAACATAAAATTAAATGTTGAGTTTATTGCAGCTTGTTTTCGAAAAAGGAATCAAATAGTTTTCTATCGTTAATTTCTGAAATAAGAGCTACAATCAATTAATCAGAAGGGGAGAGGGGTGTTTCGTTAGAGAAATTAAACTAAGGGTTATAAAAGGAAGTAAAGAGTTTGTATTAGTATTCGTAAAAATATAATTTAAAAAGTTAAAACATACAAATCTCTTTTCATTCAAGTTTAATTAAAGAAAAAATAATGTTAAAACTAATATATGTGCGATTGTCAACAATAGAATAAATGTTATTATAAATGAATGAAAGTTAAAGAAGATTATTATTGAAAAACACGGCAATGGTTATTAATTAAAATATAAAACAACATCTCTGCATGGCTATTACTAATTAAGCAATCTTCCAAAACACATTTATCAAAGGATTAATTGATAAAGAATTTCGACAACAGATATTTGCCGGAGGATATTGAAAAGAAAACACTTCATTGGTATAAATACTGAATATTTTATTGAACAATCAGTTGAGACAATCAGTTCACAAAGTAATTGAGTAGTGCAGTTCAGAAATTAATTGAGCAGTTAACAAACAAAATGCAGTGTTGAGAAGATCTTGGGAATGCACATTTATCTCCAGCTCAGATGTCTGAGAAAACAGTAGATCTGCCTGTGAACTAATGTCAGCTTAACATCTTAGAAAATCTCCGTCAGTATCTATTTGTCTCCGATAGTAATAATTGTGAAAATCAGGAAACTCAGCAAGGAAACATCCCAGCCGGCTGGTAAGCATTCATAATGAAAATATCATCACCGAAAGCAGCCACCAAAGAGAACAAAATTCTACGTCTACATTCAAAAGCCTAGGTAAAACATTTACTTATTTCGTTTATACTGTAATAGCCATTGCATTGCATTAATTCATATGAATCTTTTAAGAGTCTAATTATATGAACTCTATATCATACATAAATGAACTATTGATGTGTGTGATTAAATTTCAAATGCTATGTAGTCCTTTATTATCATTATTATGTGTGTGCATGAGTTAATATGTGCGTGATCTTATATCAATATTATTAGTCAAAGTAGATAAATTCCCAGTGTTCTGCTATGAAAATATTCAAGAATATTTAAACTATTTAGAATGTTAATTTAAAATATGTGTGTGTTTTATTAGAAGTATAAAATGTTTAAATTTAGTAAATGTATGTTAGTTAATAAATTATCTTTAAAATTAAACTTTATTTGTCGGTCAATTTTTTTTTTAACAAATTCTTTTATCAATTCTTTTAATCACTAATTAAGTATAATCTATTAGTGATTACAAATAGCTGAGCTAGTCATGGATTTAGGCGTTGAGTTAGTGGCCACTGTTCAAAGTGCATTGTCTATTCTTTTAGTATTCTTTTAGAATAAGCAGCTGGTGCCCGTGTTTATACACAAACAAAAAAAGGTGCTTTGAACTTGGTGTTGAACTCAACAGCCGAGAAGAAGCTATGTCCTGGAAATGTAACGCTAGTTATATACTTTATAGCTATCGTTTGGGCATACATACTCTCTGAGTATGTTCTTCTCTGCCTAAGAGACTGGTGTTTCATATGAACACATATTCGAACCCGGTTCAATATATATATTCTATGGATTACAGCTCAACTCTACTTCTTTCAGCACTTGAGATCTCATGAAACTTTAAGCAATAAATTATTCACTTATTTTATTTAATACTTATATTTATACATGAATATTTATCTATCTATACATTTATACATCTGCATATTTATTCATCTATACATGCACACACATGTGAAAATGTGCATGTAGAATGAATTTAAATAAACTAAAATAATGCTTTTGATCTTTCTTTTATTATTTATCAAAATTATAATAAAACTTCTTCAATATTTTAGGGAAAAAATATTTATATTAATCTCAATAATATTAGTTATTTTTTATATATATATATATATATATATATGCTAGAATTTTATATATATATATATATATATATATGCTAGAATGCTATTGCCTATCAAAATGAAGGCAAGTAAACGCTTATGATTTGTCATTTTCAACTCTAATATGTTGTCAACTTAATAGCCTAAAGTCCAAAACATTTTATATAATTAAAAATTTTAATAATCTGTTTATGTAGCTCTGTGTATATATATATGAAAATAAAGTTACTGTTAAAACTAACTGGAATAATCATACAAATATATAAACCATTATACAATTACAAATATCCATCATTGAGATATAGACTATTAAACAGAGGGCGTTACTGGATATTTGTAATTGTATAATGGTTTATATATATATATATATAAGTGAGGTTACCTTGAGAACAGTGAGAAATATTGATTTCCTATCTATATTGGTATGTTTAGTTTGTTACTAGTTTGTAATATATATATATATAAATTAAAAATCACATGATTGTTTTCTGCTTGCAAAAAAAAAAAACATCTGATTCTTTATTGATATATATCATCCTAGATAATAAATAAAACTGTGATGCAGGATTAATATAAAGTTAAGATTAGTAACCTATATTGACATTAACCTAATTATAGACTTATAACTATATAAGCAAAATGGCATCAATACAAGATTTTAAGTTGATTTTTGTTTTAGTATATTATTTTATAATGTAAACGAGTTAATAGTAATGGTTAGATTGTAAATAAAATTTTGTTTTTCACCGAGGATTGCCAATAATTATAAACTATTCTGGTGAGTGTTGATATAGAACTACACAATGTCCAATGATTACTTAAGTTTACAGTATATGGGTCTAAAATATTATAAACAGAGTGAAGTATTCATCTAAAACTTATTTAAATATGAATTATTATAGCTGTATAATTCGATTAGTAAACAAATTTACAAATAGATAGATAGATAGATAGATAGATAGATAGATAGATAGATAGATAGATAGATAGATAGATAGATAGATAGATAGATAGATAGATAGATAGATAGATAGATAGATAGATAGATAGATAGATAGATAGATAGATAGATAGATAGATAGATAGATAGATAGATAGATAGATAGATAGATAGATAGATAGATAGATAGATAGATAGATAGATAGATAGATAGATAGATAGATAGATAGATAGATAGATAGATAGATAGATAGATAGATAGATAGATAGATAGATAGATAGATAGATAGATAGATAGATAGATAGATAGATAGATAGATAGATAGATAGATAGATAGATAGATAGATAGATAGATAGATAGATAGATAGATAGATAGATAGATAGATAGATAGATAGATAGATAGATAGATAGATAGATAGATAGATAGATAGATAGATAGATAGATAGATAGATAGATAGATTAATAAACATACACAGAAATTGAGAAATAATTCTATGAAATGAAAATCGATACAAATGAATATCTGAAAGATTTTGCATGTAAAAATAATTAAGGCTTCAAGCAAGTTAATCTTACTAAAATTATTTCTTCAAATTTCTAAAGATTTTTAATGCAACAACTTTTCTATTACTTTTTAACTGTTCATCTAAAAAGCTGGAATATATATATATATATATGTTAAAACAAAGATTTGCACGAGTTAAATATATAAAATACATATTTTGTGGGTTCATCCGTGTTAAAAACTTTTAATATTAATATACTGACGTTTTGACTTGGTCACACAAGCCATCCACAGAGTTATAAAAGGTAAAAAGACAGTTGTAGAGGCGCTACAATCACTGATTTGAATAAAATGTTAAAATTCCACCAATAGCAAAAAATGTTAAATTTAGGAATTTAACATTTTATTCAAATCAGTGATTGTAGCACCTCTACAACCATCTTTTTACCTTTTATAACTCTGTGGATGGCTTGTGTGACCAAGTCAAAATGTCAGTATATTAATATTAAAAGTTTTTAACAAGGATGAACCCGTAAAATATGTATTTTATATATATATAAAATTACCCCAAATCCTAAATTCAACCAGACCAGCATAAAAATATTAAAACACTACCAAAGGTTTTACTGTTACAAGCAGACTTCTCAAGTGTAAAGAACTACAAAAACTACACAATATATAATATTAAACATTACCCACAAATCCATTCACTTCCCATTCACCAATAATATTAAAAGAACTCTTAAATAAGTTAATTGCTTCAGAATAATAAATTTTCAATTATAAAGATTCTTTAATTCTTCTTTTGATTTCATTTCTCTCAAAGAAGACAACCTTAGCTTCATCAAAATCAATAGTGTGGCTTGTATCTTTTTCATGGACATACAAAGCAGAGCTAAGATATCTATTTTTAATTCTACTTTTATGAACCTTTATTCTTTCATTTAAACTCAAACTACTCTGACCTATGTAAACCTTCTTACAAAATAAACAAGGGATAAATTATACTACACCAGGAATAGTCTTTCTATCAAAAATTTTTTTTGTATTATTTAATAAATTATTCAATGTAACACCTTTTTTCCAAGCAATTTTCTTATTTCCAAACAATTTACTATTTCTACATACAATTTTATAAAAAGACAATTTAAATGGAAAAGAAATAAAATCATATTTTTCTTTAACCTTTACATCCTTACAAATATTACTATTAAATAAAATACTTTTAACAAATTTATCAGTCTAACCAACCCTCAAGTAATCTTTATAAAATTGATATTTCTGAAACAAAGCTACCCCACTAGAATTATTTAATTTATTATTCCTATGACAATAATTCCTTAAAGCAGCTATTTTATGAGATACAGACTGATAGCTATCAGGTTTAATTATAGATCTTAATTCTTTACTTTTAATTAAATGACTGCACAGTAAACAATTAATCTCTACATTTCTAATCACCAAAAGATCTAAAAATTTTAACTTATCAAAATCTAACCCCCTCCTTCTAACACAAATATTATATATATATATATATATATATATATATATATATATATATAAAAAAATATTATATGTTATATATATATATATATATATATATTTCAAAAATAAAAATGTATCTGTTTTATTGTTGTACTTATTGCAAACATTATTCACTAGCAATTTTTGCAATTATGATCAGAAATAAAAATAAAGAATTGCATGCATTATCTAAGGTTCATGACTATAAATGATGAAACATAGACTCAGTAACAGAACAATCGCAGATAAATATTATGACATTTATATTATGTGCATATATGTATGTAGGCTATTTAAACAGTGAGTCATTTAAAAATATTTATTAAGTACAGTTTTAACATAAAGATTTTATTTTTAATTAAAATATAAAAGATCTAAAATTGTACTATCACAGAAACATTATGTAGTAATTAGTTATTTTACAAAACTCAGTCAAATTAATGGTCTTCAAAATATATATTATTTAGCAATATGCCTCAATATGCAAAAAAGTGTTTAGCAACAATGCTATAAAACCATCAAATCTAGAAGATCTCTTGAACAGAATCCACCCTGACAAAAAGAAAAAGACACTTTCAATCACTTAAAGATAAAATTCTAAAGAGAACTATGATAGATAATGTTTGTTTCATTGTCTAAGCAAAATGATGATGGATTATGGCATTGTACAACATACCCCTACTCATCACAAAGTCTGGCAAGCTGCACACCATAGGAGAGAAGCTGATTTTACTGGCTGTCATTGAGGTATTGAACACTGTACTCCACAAACTTGCAAAAGATGTTATAAAAATAATTCCTTTGAGCAATAACACAGTTCAAAGCTGTATTGACAAAATGAGTCACAAATGAGAAAACTCTTTGTGTAATCATTTGCAATAAAATATTTTTTCTCCAATTGGATGAATCAACATTACCTAGTAATGAAGCTTTATTGCTAGTATACATTTGCTTTATTCAAGATCAGTAAGTGTATGAAGAGCTGCTTTTTGCTAGAACTTTAGAAGCTGACACCAGAGGTGAATAAATTCTTAATTTAATGAAACTATTTTTCAGAGAAAAAGCGATTCTATTGACAAATATAATATCTGTTGTGGTAGATGGAGTTCCTAGAGTTCTGAAGCTTATACAATTATATCATTCTCATTTTTAGGTAATTTTGGATTATTTTTACTCTATCTTTTAATACTTTGTTAATAATAAAATTGTTTATAGAGCTGATTGCATTTTTATAATTTATAAGTTCAGTTCAAAGAAGCAATTTTATAATTATTGATTCTTTTTGTAAAATTTTTAATACATGAATTCTATACTATAATAAATTTTAAAACCGTTTTTTTTACTTTGATTGACTTAAACTCAAAATTCTTTGTTGACAATCTGTATTAATTAAATAAAGATTTGCACAGAATTAATAAAATACTGATAATTTTGAGTGCTTTGTATATTTTTCTTAAATATTAATATCATATATCATTACTACATTTTTGTAATTATTCTTATTATTTATTGTTTATAATTTTCCCAACGAATTCTTAATTTCATTTGCTATTTTAAAATTATTTGTAATAATTTCATTATTCCTTAAAGCTTTATTTTTTTTTAATAAGTTCATTTCATGATCCTTATTTTTTTTACAAAAATATGTAGTAATTTAAATATTATTGCATTGGTTTTCTTTTTTTCACTTCCTTATCTCAATTTGCTTTGTGTGTATGTGTGTGTTTTTAACGGAAAATTTTTCACAGCCTTTATAAACCTTTTTATAGACAATTTATTTTTTCTATACACTTATTTTCAACTTAACAATTATATTTTGATATCCTGTAAACTCTTTTACTACTATTTTGCAGAATTCTTATTGTTTACTTCTTTAATTGAGTGATTTTTTATTATTTTTATATTTCTTCTATTCTGTATAAATTGACTAACCTCTGAAGAAAATTTATTAGCGAAATGTTGATTTATTTCATTTCTTCTACCTGCATAATTGTTTTCAGTGTTATTAATAGAATATCTGTTATCTTTTTTTAATCGCGTTTAGGTCTGAATCATATTCAAAGGAAACTCATAAAATAATTTGAGAGTTGTAATTTAAATTCATTAAAATATTTATGAAGAAAACAAAGACAACTATTGCTACCTTTTAATAACTTTTGCCATTCTAGCATTTTATTAGTATACATTTTTAAAGTTTTAATTTATAATTATTTGCTGATTAATACAATTAATCATATTGCAATCTAAAAATACACTTTTTATATTGAGCAAACAATAATATACCATGTTTCAATCCCTCCATGTTTGTTTTTACTTCCAGATTTGATATTGTACAATTTTTTTTATTTCTTTTTCTAGAAATTCCACCTTTCTATGTCTACTCTTATTTATGATTTCAAAAATTTATTCTCTACTATTTGACCCTTTTTTTTTTCATTTTAGCATTTAAATCTTTTGGACATATATATATAAGCAGTTCTGAAAATAATTCTAAAAATATATGAATCAAAATTATAGCCTTTTAATTCAATAAATTGAGAAGGGTTGAAGTAAAGAAGAATTAAAATAAATAACAATTGTCACAATAATGATTTAATCTTTTATTTATAATGCATCTCATTCTGTGTCTATTTTTAGATTTGAAAGTTATAGTAAATTATATACTTATTTTTGAATTTTTTTTTATATCGTTTTTCTGATTTCACAAAATAATAATAATAATAATAATAATAATAATAATAATAATAATAATAATAATAATAATAATAATAATAATAAAATAATAATAATAATAATAATAATAATAATAATAATAATAATAATATTATTATTATTATTATTATTATTATTATTTATTATTATTATTTTTGTTGTTGTTGTTGTCATTGTTGTTATTATTATTATTATTATTATTATTATTATTATTATTATTATTATTATTATTATCATTATTATTATACAATTTGTTCTCCCAAGTTATGCATTTTTAAAAAACAGTTCATATTTGTAAGGGGGCTAAATTAAATCTATATCCTATACATTAATATTTTCACTCTCAATCATTTTTTGATATTTTATTTAATGATTTTTACAATTTTTTGTTCATCATAACTTAAGTATATAAAAATAAAAAGTATTTATGCAAAAGCACATGTATTCATATATATTTACTTTTTTTAAAAAAATCCATCCTGAACAAAATGGGCATAGGTTATTATTAAAAAAATTAAAAAAATGGCAAATTGATAATTGCTCACAAAAAGGGAACATAGATTTAAAATATAGATATAACTGAATGAGTGAGACTTCTAATAATAAAAAGCATTACATTTATTTTACATTAAATTCACAAGAAAACATTTTTGACATATAAGGAGCAATGCAATGATGACAGATACAATGATAAAATGTTAGGAGTTGATATTAAGTATTCAACTGCTTAATTCTTTGAAGTCTATATATAATGTACCATCTTAGTTAGACTTTGAACACATTAAAAATGTATAGGATATTAATTTTATACATTATTGATTATTTAAATCATCAAGTAGTATTTAAATAGGTCATGATATATATTTTTATCTTTTAAAAATAATATGCAATAAAACTTAGCACCCTGTTTTAAAATACTGATAAAATTAAAATAAAGTTACTTAAATTTAAAGACATACATTTTTAATAAGAGTTAGAATGATGTTGTGTATGTACATTTATTTGCATTTATAATTTTAAACTTATAAATATTTTATGGATAATATTTGATATTCAAAAGTATAATGTTTATAACAGTATTAAAAAAAATAGAATGTATTTTTTTCTATTTTAAAGAAAAAAGAAATTTGAAAGTTATTGTTATTATATTATTTTGAAATTCAAAGAAGACATATTGTCACACCAACATGTGTTCAAATGATCTCAATAAAACTAAAAAATGGATCTCAAGTGTGTCAATAGTAATAATGTCTAGTACAACTTTCTAAAAATGCATCAACAAACAAAGGTATAAATAAGCCTGTGATTTTAAAGTGAATCTCTTTTCTTACTTATTATTTTCTAAATATAATATATCTCTAACAGTTCAATTTATGTAATGTGTGAAGCTTTAAATATTTTATTTAAAAAATGATATGTACATATTTTAAGTGTGTCATATAAAAAACAATATGATTAGCTAAACAGTAAGTTTGACATCTACTTTGAAGGATAAAATGTGAATATCTTGGGAACTTTGAGACAGTAAGTGAAATATGGTTTGCCATCATTCTGAATTTATATACATGTGCCAATGAATCAATATTGGTTAAAAAATATGACAATAATTTCAAATGTGATAATAATCATTCAAAGGAAATAATATGTAATAATGCTTTATTATGAATTATTGATATATAATTTAATAATAAAACTTTAAATATTCTAAAGAAATATATACTTCTTTATCGGATTATAATACTTTGAATTCTCTTAATGGATTTGCAATTTCATCAAAGCAAAGGAAATTAAAGAGAAGTATAACTCTTGGGGATGAACATTAATACTTTTTGAGAAACAACTGCAACTTCAAATCACTTGAAAACCATCAGTTTCTGCATTACCATAGTATTTTTACACTTATTTTAAAGCTTAAAAAGTACCGTAAGATGATGCCCTCTCTAAAATTATTTTACACATAAAAAATCAATAATATTGATGTAAGAATCTACAACAATGGAAGAAGGCAGGTTTTCCTAGATGCTGATTGGTTGGTTCACATTCTGACTAAAAGAAGAGTGCCTGTCAATAATTTTCATCACTCCAACTTCTTTGTTTTGATTTTCTAAATGAAAATGTATGTTTTAGAGTGTTTTTTATTATTTTTCATACATATTATAAAATATTTTGATAAAATATGCTGAAAATATAATTATTTTAAAAAAATAGTATGATTTTAGTAAAAAAATTCTTTACTTTTACATGAATGTAAATTGAAAACAAAAAACAGCGCTAACAACAATTTTGACACCTGTCCAACAATTTTCATTGCATCAAGCTCTTTATTTGATTTTCAAATAAAAATGAATGTTTTAAAGTATTTTACTGGAATTTATTACATATTATAATGTATTTTGATAAAATATGCTGAAAATATAATTATTTTAGAAAAATAGTAAGATTTTAGTAAAAAAATTCTTTACTTTTACACTAACATAAATTGAGAAAGAAATCAATGACATCCACAGCACATTCTAATTTGTAATGACCTTCTTTTTAGGTCTTACATTATCAAATATTTTTATAATTATAAATAGAAATTTATGTTGAAAAAAACTGTTGTTCTCTTTCATAATCTGACAAATTATTAATATACTTTTTACAAACAGAACTAAAATGAAAATAATATTAAAAGATGAATATATTTTTACTGCTGATTTTGTTAATTGACTAATCTAAAGTTGTAAAATTTTTAATTCACATGGCCAATAAAAAAACTGTTCAGTTAAAAAAAATTTTTCAGTGAAAGAGTTAATCACTATTAACACAGGTTGTTTGGTTTATTTATAATTTGTTATATGTACTTATTTGATTTAATATTTTTATTATTTTAAAAGGATTATTTAATATATATTTATCTGTGAGTAAATATTTAAATGTGCATTTAACCAAAAGAAAATTATAACAGTTCTAGTAATAGATTTTACTTAATAACTTATTTTGGTTTATTCAGTAAATGTCCAGTAGGAAAACTGATAAGTTAATATTTTATTGCATAATATTTCATATTGTCTATTTTAAATTAATAGATAAATGTGTATTTTTTCTGGTTTTTAGAAGAATGTCTATATTTAGCACCATTTTGATAGTTTAAACAATTATAATATTATATGCCATCTAAATTATTATAATATATTCAATAAATTGTACACCTTGTACATAAATTATTTTTATTTATTAAATCTAAATGCAATATGAAACTCATTTAATTTAATACATATAAGATATATCAATAATAATTGTATTATAAATATTAACAAGTAAGATCTAATTAACAAAGTAACATAAATTTTATTGTTATAGTATAATCAAGTGATGATTAAAAGTTAATCTAATGTTTTCATGAACAGTCACTGGTAAAAAGCTATTAATAAATTCTTACAATAAAATTTTATAATCATTAAGTTTAATATATTTTTTTTTTACATTCTTGTATATAATATAAATTCACTGCAGCAACAGAAGAGAAATTTATGAATGAATATCCATGTATATATTAATAAATTTTAAATATTATTTCAACACAAATTTTGGATTATTTTACTAATAACACCTGCTTATCCTTCAATTATTTTATTATATTACAGATGTAATTTATTTAACTAGTGTAGCATTATTAATTTTAGCTAGTATATTTATTTTATTACATAATTATAATATATAATTAATATTGTTTTAAATTTCAACTTTATAATTTATGGGATATATAAAAAAACAGTCCATATCATCAATTTATTCTATTATAAATTATAATAGTCAATTTGTTAGTATTTTATTATAATAAAAGATTAGTTACATCTTTCCTTATTTTGCAGTATTTTAGATTTAGCTTGTTCAAAAATTTAGAGCATTAATAAGAGTTAGTATTTTCATGTTCTAGACTGTATCATGTTCTAGACTGTATGGGTATAAATTTGATATTTAAAGGTAGGGCAGGCGAATAGAGTCTTTTTATTTTTCTTATCTCATTTTTTTATATCCCTACAAATTTTGGGCATTCTTAGTTTGGACCTTTGCATAATCTATTGCTCTTGTGCATTTTATATTGTTACGATAAATGGAATACTTTAATATATATATATGCATTTTTGTTTTTCATAAATGTACCTTTGAGGTCTTTCTTGCAATGATATAGATTGCAGAGGCTTCTACTATGTGGTGATGCTGAACTGAGATCAGACCCATATAGCTATCTGGTTTGCTATGCTGAGTTTGAAGACATTACGTGTCTAAAAAATTCACGCTTGCAAGCTGAATAGAAATTGTTTCATAAACGCTCAGAGTTTGTGTTTAGATCTAGTTTCTTTATTCCTGTCTTTCACTGATGATAGCAAATAGCTTGAAATCATGATCTGAAAGTGGAATTATAGTTAGGGATAGTGAATACTACTCTGACGTTTATGTAAACAAAACATACGCTTGATCGGTGTTTTTGGTAGAACGCCATCTGTGGACATAAATACAAGCGTTAGCAAGTTTTTTAACTTGCATTTTTGTTTTTCATATATATAAACTTTGGACACAATAATTTTCCCAAGAAATATTAATATACTTTGTTTCCAATAAATGTGTAAAATTACCATTTTAAAAGTAATTTCCTGAGTTTACGCATATAAATACACTTTATATAAACATATGTGCGTGTGTATATGTGAATATATGTATAAAAATGCTTTGGATATGTATGTGCAAAATTAATTCATATGTGTAAATTATGTAATTATGTTTATATGTGTAAAAAAAATAATATATAAGCACTTTAAAAAAATTAAAATTAATGTTATATTATAAATATATTTAATGATATATATATATTGGGGATATGTTTTGACGTTTTAATTTAAAAGTAAATAAATAAAGAACAACCTTCATTTTAAACCTGTTTTTATCTTTTTATTTTCATAAATTCAACATTCCTTTCACCAAGTAATTATTATAAAACGAAAGTAATGTTTCATATTGGGTATCCATCCACAACTAAACCGTTGTTTATTTTTGTAAATTATTGCTATTTTTATATCTTGAAATTCTGAAGTTCATTAAACTAGTTAATGTTTTTAAGAGTGCTATTACTTTTGTCTATTACTTTTGATTTACCTTTTTATTTAAACTGTTCAAGTTTTATTATATGTGTGCGTGCATGTATGTATAATTAATTTTACAGTTGACAAAAGATAATATACAAAAAAAATTGTATATTTATTAGCATTACTTTGTGCACATTTTCTACTCTTTAATTGGCAAAAATTACAAAATCATTTAAATATACTTTAAAACTCATAATCGACTTTATCTATTTAAAATATATGAATAAAAATGATTGAAAAGGTAAATCACCCAAAGTTACATTTCTGGCTAAACCAGCAATCCTCAGTTGGCCTAGATCATAACCACATGCAAAAGCCTTTATCATTTGCTTGGTATTAATCAACATCAAATTGTTATGATTTAATTTACAATTGCTAAATTTTTCGAACTGACATATTTGACACCATTCACTTTTCAAATTATAATAATTTAGAAATTATTTAATATCTTTTGATTTTTATAAATATTTTTGTCATTTTTGAAACAATAAAATCGATCTTTTAACTTTTTTTTTTTTTTAAGATTTAATGTTTAAGTATTTATTTAATATAATAAAACGTAAAATTAACCTTTTCACAATGATTTTTTTGACAGTCCCTTGTAATCATTGAGTTAAATTTTTATTTTTTTAATTTAAAAATTGAATCTTTATTCTGCAATGTATTTTTATATTTTTTAATTTATTTCTTAAAAATATAAATTTGCAAACGAAATTCCAATTTCGCAATTATAAAAAAAAAAAAAGATAAAGTGAACTCGGTAGTCAGAAAAATAGCGTTTGTCTTTTGCTATTGCTGGTAAAAATATATTTTTAATAAAATAATTTTTTAATTGAATTTCTTTTCTAAAATTTAAATAAATATTTTTTAAAGAAAAAGTATGTAAAATAATAAAATTATCTTTTCAAATTATAAAATTCCATTTTAATTATTAAAAAAATAAAAATGCAACTCTGATCATTATAAAGATATTCCTTTGTCAACTATCAGGACTTCCTATTTTATATTATTGCATTTTTCTTGATTTGTTACATATGAAAAAATTAATGTCAAAAATACATATTTCACAAATATTTTGCAAAATATAGAAAATATATAATTCTTTTGAAACTTAAAAAGACAGATGGGAACTTGCAAGAACTCCTGTGTGTCTCAATAGGCCCTGAGAACAAAGAAATTAGCAATCATCAGTATTTTTAAATCATTTGTATTAGGTGTTCTGTATCGTATGGACATATTCATGCTTTTTAGATTAATAATTCACTTTATATTTTAGTTCACATTTTTATTGCTAATCATATGCAAACCTAACAAACAAGTGCTATAGATAACCACAAAAGAGTACATTTTAGCTAAGCAACCAAATTGCTACCACACGCTAAGAAATAATTATTAAATTGCCAAAATTAGTTGAAGTAAACAAAAGCATCCTCCTCTCTACAATTTTTTGCAATCAATTACAAGGTTGAATAATTAGTAGTCTTCCAGATGATAAAATAATTTCAGCCTCATCCCTATATTTAATTATTCGGATTTATAATGTATAATGCTAGAAAATCCAAGACAAGATAATATTCTTCTTTATATTGTAGCAGACTCAAAGAAACAATTGATTTTGAATTGATATAGTAAAAATACAAATGCTTATAATTGCCTAAAAAACATGAAGCAGGACAATTTAGTAATTTATTTAAATTATTTGAAATTGCTAAAAAATGCATTGTTATTCTTTCAAAAACAATCTTATTTTATGAATGATATAACAAAAAAAAATTTGAACTGCAACACTCTGATTGAAGGGCCAAATGTTTGCTAGTCTTTAGATCACCTGATGAATGAAGTTCACAAAAGGCATACATAGTGAGAGAAGGAGTCTGAGCTTTTTTATACTCATTAATTAGGAGGCAGGGTATTACTAATAAAATTTAAAAAATTGAAAATGCACTATGTATTTTTAATAGTTCTGAGATTAAAATAAACTAATATTGATTTAAATTAAATAAAGAGTCACCATTTTTAGTATTCTTAATAAGGATTTGAATTTCTTCTAATTTGCATGATAACTGGACAAATTTACCAGATTTATACAGTAAATATTTACTATAATATCATGCCATGATCGAAAATATAGTAATTAACAATACATTAAAAAAATGTGTTAATTTTTTATAATTTCTAATGTTTTAGCAACCATTTTTGCCACTAAAAAAAACCTACTGTTTTTTTCCTGCTTTATTTTCAAATGAAAAATAAAATTCACTTTATAACTTTTTTTTAATAAGAATCAACAATATTAATTTTTCAAATAAATAATAATAAAAAGTAATAAAATGAAGACAATCGATTAAAGCATAGCTTTCTATTAGTGACAAATCAATAAAAAGTATTTGATGACAGATGGGTTTGCTTTTATGTCACATAAATATTTTTTTTAATAATTTCTATGTAAAAGATATTATACTAAAATAAAATACAATAGAAACGTTGCATAATAAATAAAAAAAATACTAATAATTATATATATATATTGAACCGAGTTCGAATATGTGCATTCGAAACACTGGTCTCTTAGGCAGAGAAGAACATACTTGAAGAGTATGTATGCCCAAACGATAGCTATAAAGTATATAACTAGTGTTACATTTCCAGGACATAGCTTCTTCTCGGCTGTTGAGTTCAACACCAAATCCAAAGCACTTTTTTGTTTGTGTATAAACACGGGCACCAGCTGTTTATTCGAAAAGAATACTAAAAGAATAGACAACGCACTTTGAACAGTGGTCACTAACTCAACGCCTAAATCCACGACTAGCTGAGCTGTTTGTAATCACTAATAGATTATACTTCATTAGTGGTTAAAAGAATTGATAAAAGAATTGTAAAAGGACTTTATAAAAGAGATTGATAAAAGAATTTGGTAAAAGAATTGATAAAAAGAATTGACCAACAAATAAAGTTTAATTGTAAAGACAATTTATTAACTAACATTTATTTACTAAATTTAAACATTTTATAATTCTAATAAAAACACACGCATATTTTTAAATTAACATTTCTAAACTAGTTTAAATATTCTTGTATATTTTCATAACCGAACACTGGTATTTATCTAATTTAACCAATAATATTGATATAAGGATCATGCACATATTAACTCATGCACACACATAATAATAATAAAGTATTAAATAGCATTTGAAATTTAAACACACATATCAATAGTTCATTTATGTATGATATCGAGTTCATATAATTAGACTCTTGGAGGATTCACACGAATTAATGAAATGCAATGGCTATTACAGTATAAACGAAAATAAGCAAATGTTTTACCTAGGATTTTGAATGTAGATTTAACACTTTGTTTTCTTATTGTTTGTTGTTTCTTCCAGTATGAATGCTTCCAGACAGCTGGGACATTTCCTTGATGAGTTTCCTTATTATTCATGATTATTACTATTGGAGACAATTAGATACTGACGGAGATTTTCTAAGTTGTTACGTTGACATTATTTCATGGGCAGATCTTGCTGTTTTCATCGGATTTTTTAGGCTGTGGAGAGGCATGAATTCCCAAAATCTTCTCAGCACTGCATTTTGTTTCTGGGTATAATTAACTCAACTGATTCAATTAATTTGTGAACTGCACTCACTCAATTACTTTGTGAACTGCACTCACTCAACTAATTTGTGAACTGACTACTGTCTGATAAAAAAAGGTCTATTTATACCTGCACCTTGTTGTCTTTCTAATATCTCCGGCAAAGATCTGTTGTCAAATTCCATTGATAATCATTTGATAAACGTGTTTTGGAAGATTGCTTAATTAGTAATAGCCATGCAATAAAACATGTTGTTTTATTTTATTAATAGCCATTGACGTGTTTTTAATGATAATCTTCTTTTATTTCGCATACATTTTATTTATTTACAAATCGCACATATATACGCACATATATTTTTAATACAATTTACTATTTAGTTTTAACATTATTTTTTCTTTAATTAAACTTGAATGAAAAGAGATTTGTATGTTTTAACTTTTTAAATTATATTTTTACGAATACTAATAAAAACTCTTTACTTCCTTTTATAACCCTTAGTTTAATTTCTCTAACGAAACACCCCTCTCCCCTTCTGATTAATTAATTGTAGCTTTTTTATTTCAAAACTAACGCTAGAAAACTATTTGATTCTTATCCTTTTCTAAAACAAACTGCAATAAACTCTTCAACGTTTAATTTTATGTTTTTCTTTTATGAACGATTATTTTAATAATATAATTTTAGATAAAATTATATGTGCCTATATCAATATAGGTACAATATATATATATATATATATATATATTAATGGTATGAATGGAACAATTATTTATATAAGATGCCCAAAGAACAGAGACTCTATTAAATGCAAAACTGAACCTAGATTTATATCAGATAAATGACTATTAAAAATTCTGCAAAGCTAGTTCTTTAAGTCATTTCATTCATATCACTAGTTTGAAACAGAGATGTAGTAATAAAAATGCTAGCTCTTATACATATATAAGATAAGATTTCATGAGGTGATATTTGATTTTTATTTGAATTAAATAGATGCTAATTATACACCTGCATATAATTATTTGTTTATATACCTTGTTTAGTTAAAGTAAATAAAATTTATTACTTTATATTAATAGTAACAATAGTAATTTATTTACATTAAATTATAATTCAAAAACACACTTGGAATAACATAAGTTGATAAACTTACCAAATGATGTCTATCTAACGTGTAAACTAATTATGATGCTAAACAAAAGACAGATTTAAAATCAATGGAAGAGCTATGTTTATTTTCGTTTGTCAAATATATAAAGTTTATAGATTTTCAGGACTTATTCAGATATAAGATAATAAATAATAGAGAATCTAAATAAATTATATGAAAAGTAAAATTATTAGTTAATGGTAATTTTGATTAATTATCAGGTTTTCCTTTAATTATACGCGTATCTAAAAGCATGTATTCATAACTAGAACACACACATGTATATTAACTATTAAATAAATAAATAAAATAACTTGGAAAAGTTAAAGGTATGAAATGATGAAACACACAATACCCATATGTACATAAACATAAAAGAAAATCCAATGCACATTGGTTTATCCTAAATTTATGAGAGATTTAAAATCTCATGTAGTGTTCACAAGTTCTACCAAATAAATCTTTATGTGAGTCTGTTATTAGTGTTTCTTATTTTAATCCTAATTAATTAGTTTCCATAATTCAATGTTTTCTAATTTAAATCTTTCTGCAATATATATGACATATCGGTAGATACTAAACGTTTTTTCAGTACGGTTCACTCAACTTTTTTGTTATATATATATATATATATATAGGCTGCAGAAAGGAGTTTGCTATTAACTGAAAGGAGACCCTTTGATTCCTCTTGGAGGCCTTGAAACTGAGCAGGGCAAATTCCTAATGTCCACTCCATATGTTCTTGTCGTTGCAACTGTTATTTCTATGTGATTATTCATATAGTATACGAACATGGATAGGCTGCTCACCAACACGCATTAGCCAGCATGGTAAGTTTATTGGCTTTTTACCTCTGAGTTTAAGAATATTTTTTCAATATATACAATCATGACAGACAAAAATAAATCATGGCCCTTATTCCCAGGAGGCTGTAAAATCACCAATCAAGGCAGCAGTTGATGGCTGAAGGCAGAGAGTGCTAAGAATCCCCTGATTGCAGACTCAGGCTGCCATTTGATGATGACTTTTTATTTAGGTACTTACAACTGCAGATCACTTTCAAGTGAAGGAAGATTGCAAGAGTTAGAAAAAAAACTGTCTTATATTAAATGGGACATTATTGGACTTTGTGAAGTTAGAAGAAAAGGTGAAGAAACAATTGATTTAAAAAGTGGACATACACTCTACTATAAAGGCACAAATATTGGAAATACAAGTGGAGTAGGATTCATTATAAATAAAAAATGGAAGAATAACATTGTGGAGATTGATGGTGTATCAGACAGAGTGGCAAGATTAGTTTTACAACTTAATAGCAGATACCAAATGCAGATTATTCAGGTTTATGCCCCAACAAGTTCTCATAATGATGAAGTTATAGAAGATTTTTATATGGATGTACAAAAGGCTTTTGATCAGAGTAAACAACATTTTAAAATTGTTATGGGAGACTTTAATGCTAGAATTGGTAAACAAATTAAAGATGAAAATGCTGTAGCTAGGTTTGGTTATGGTAATATAAATGAGAGAGGACATAGACTTGTGGAGTTTGCAGAAAAAGAAAAACTTTATATTATGAATTCTTTTTTGAGAAAAATGTTAAAAGGAAATGGACATGGAAGCATTCAAATGAAGATACAGCAGAATTGGTTTATATTTTGACTAACCGAAAATACATATTTCAAGATAGTAATGTTCTTAATAAATTTAACACAGGAAGTGATCACCGATTAGTAAGATGTAAGATACATATTAATAAAAAACTAGAGACAAAAATTATTAAGAAAAACAATATTTACAGTTGATATTCCTAATCTTCAGAAACATTCTAATAAATTTAAATTAGAACTTACAAATCGGTTTCAAGTAGTAGTAGATTTTGAGCATGATTCAGATTTGAATGAAATTAATAGGAAAATAAGTGATACACTTTTAAAAACTGCAACAAAGATAGCTGGTAGAAAAAAGCAACAATTGACCAGTAAAATCTCTACTGAAACTAGAAAATTTATGAAGAAAAGAAGGAATATGAGGATATACAACAATGATGCATTAAAAAAAATTGAATATTTTGAATTTTGTAAAATGGTGCAGAAAAGAATTGAAAATGATATAAGAAAGTATAATTGTGAACTAGCAAGGAAAGCTGTAGAAGAGAATAAAAGTCTAAAGAGTATAAACCAACATTTTGGAATTGGTAGAAAATTTATATCTGCAATAAGAAAAAAAGATGGCATTATTACTAAAAAAAAATATGACATCATAAAATGTGTAGAAGACTTCTATCAAAAATTATATAGTAATAATGAACAAGTGCCTCCTATACATATTATATCTTCCGAATTGCCCAGAATTTTGAATGAGGAAGCGAGACATGCAATTAAATTTATGAAGAAAGGGAAGGCTCCAGGTAATGATGGAATTGTAATTGATATATTAAAAGAAGCAGGTGAAAAAATAGAATTTTTTTTAGCAAAGTTATAGACCAAATGTCTAAATGATAAAGATGTACCAGATGATTGGAAGAATGCAGTATTAATATTAATATTTAAAAAAGGTGATAAAGAAGATATTAGAAATTACAGACCTATCTGTCTTTTATCAGTTTTATACAAAATTTTTACTAAGATAATTACAACTCGTCTACAGAAAACATTGGATTTCCACCAACCAAGAGAACAAGCTGGATTTAAAAGTGGTTTTAGTACAGTAGATCATATCCAGGTATTGAAAGAAATTATAGAAAGGACAAATGAATATGAGTTGCCATTATGCTTAGGATTTGTAGACTATGAAAAGGCATTTGATTCTATAAACACTTCTTCAGTGATTAAAGCATTGGATCATCAAGGTGTAGATCCAAGATATTGTCATATTTTGAAGAATATTTATAAAAATGTAACAGCAACAATTAGATTACATAATGATAGTATGACAATCAACATTAAAAAGGGTGTATGACAGAGTGACTCCATATCTCCAAAACTTTTTAAAGCAGTGCTGCAAGAAGTATTTTGTCAATTAAAATGGAAAGCTAAAGGAGTGAAAGTAAATGGAGATTATTTAAGTCATTTGGATTTTTCAGATGATGTAGTTGTTTTTGCAAATAATACTTTAGAGCTACAGGAAATGCTGCAGGAGTTATCAGATGAAAGTAGGAAAATGGGACTAAAGATAAATGTTAAAAAAACTAAAGTAATGTTTAATAGATTTTTTTCAAAATATGAAAATAAAGATTGATTATGATGAGTTAGAAGAAGTTAACAGTTACAAATATCTTGGTCAAATTATTAATACAGATGGAAATATAAAGGATGAAATTAATCATAGAATTAAACTTGGTTGGAGTGCTTTTGGTAGAAATAACTTGATACTAAAAGGGAATATGCCTATGCGTTTGAAAAGGAAGGTTTTTAATAAATGTGTTTTGCCAGTTCTTACTTATGGATCTGAGACTTGGACACTTAATAGAAGAGCAATACAGAGACTTCAGACCACTCAAAGATGTATGGAAAGATGCATGTTGGGAGTAACAAGAAGAGATCGAAAACACAATGTATGGGTAAGAGAACAAACAGGTGTTACTGACCTCATTGAAAAAATTAAAAGACTGAAGTAGAGTTGGGATGGACATATTATTAAAAAAGATGATAACAGCTGGACAATTGAAATTTTAAACTGGATTCTAAGAGATTTAAAAGATCCAGAAAGAGACCACTTGTGAGATGGATGGATAAAATAAGAAAGTATGCAGGGGTGATATGGAGAAGAGAAGCTAAAGATAGGAAGAGATGGATTGAATTTGAAGAGACCTTCATCCTGCAGTGGATTGATAATGGTTGATGATATATATATACATATATATATATATATTGTAATGGGCATATACATATATATATATATATTGTAATGGGCATATTTGTATATTCATGTAACAAAATCTAGAGTTTTAGTAAATCATCCCAAGGCTGATTGAGATGAGATTGTTGAGTTCTCACATACAATATCACCCCAGTTCTTTTACTAATGCTCCAAGACTTACTACCCTATGGATGACATTTATGAGGCCACAGCACCTTCCCTTAATAATGTGCCAGCAGTAGCACATCAGTAAAACATGAGACTATGAGAAATTGACATATTTCAAAGTATAGCTATATAAGTGCAGCTTGACCAACATTATTAAATTTGGATTGTGATTCATGATAACTAAATACTAATAGTTAACTAATTAATAATGAGAAACACTGAGACACTTAGCAGAAGTTAAAATTTAAATAAATTTAATAAAAGCCAAAATTTAAATGATGAAATAAATAAAAGAAATAATAAAATTACAATATGATTACATAAATTGTATCACTTACAGGTGATGATTCTAGGGGATACAAGCAGTTCCAATTTACATATTTAGCATTTCATATCACTCGCAGGTAATATTGGTTTACAGGTTACAAACCATTCAATTTAATTTTGCTTGTTATATATATATATATATATATATCACTCGCAGATGATGAATTATACATAGTATAAGTTGGGTTTTCATGAATCTTACAGTTATGATATTACAAATTGATTTAATTTTCTCATGATAATCTATGTCTAGTTTATGCTATATATTTGGATTGACATTTGCTTTAAGCAGGTAGTAGAAGTGATTATCATTATTTATAAATATTTTGTTTAACATGTATCATTTAACATATTCTCTATATAGCTAATATGCCTATAAAATTAGATTATGTTTCAGATCAATGCTGAAATATAAATTATTATGGCAGGATGAGCTGATGATAGGTAGTCAGACTTTAGATACAAAGGTGCTTAAATAGTATACAATTTGAGTCTGGGTGTCTCGAATGTGTGATTGCCCATGGGATTTGTTACGAGTAACTGGTTCCCTAAACACCGTACTACTTGTTGTTAATGAAGCTTTTAGTCCAGGTGATCGAACAACTAATATTATACTCTAGATTCTTGTGCTCCAGTCCTAAATATTAAAAATGGGGTGGCCATTAAAACCTATGCCCATTGGAAGCATAAAATATACAGCAAGGAGTATATATGCTGAAGCATTTCCTAATAACACATTCACCCCACTGACTATATCATTATATAATAAACTTATGCAAAACAATAGTTTCCTTCTATGAAACTACTGTAAATCAGTTCATAATCTAACATCTATAACTATGCTATTAAGGAAAACTTATGAATCCAACTTGCTAAGCCAGCTATATAGGCATTTATATAACTATAGGAGGACTGCAGCATATTTTGGATAATTACATTATTAAATTCTAGCTTTACACCATATTTCATCACTTCAGCTAAATATTAATTAAATATTTTATTTAAAACAAACCTATCTCAAAGCATTTATAAGCTTTTAATTATATCTCACATATGATTTATTTTACCCATTTCAGAAAGGAGTTTTCTTTGTGTGTTAATAAACACGCACATGCGTGTGAGAATATCTAATCACTGCTCACTAATCATTTAACTAAGAGTAAACTCCATTCCAAACAAACATAGCATAAACAAATAAATCATTGAAAAGAAAATATTTGTATAGATTTAACTAAAAGAAACAAATTTAGAAATAAGATTTCACGTAAGTGAAATCTAAGATTTGTCTTCATTTGCTTAGTTTAAAGAGGAATGAAATAAAATAGCCTAAATTAGATTAATTCAGTTTAATATCAGTTTAATTTATTTATGAAAATTATCAATAAAAGCAGATATTATCAGGCTAAAGTAATTTAAACTGGTTGAAATCGATAAAATATGTAAAATAAGTTGGAATCATATATGTCAGTTGAAATCAGGCAAGGCTTAAAATTTAAATAAAAGAAAATAAAATTTACATTTTAATTTAGTAATTGATATTCAGAAATTTAGATACATTAGATTATGTTTCCCATTGATAGTAAGTTTAGATAGCTTTAAAAGTTATGAAGTTTAGTTTAAAAGTTTATTTTAGATTTGTAGAGATCTGTTATCACTATAATTTCTCTGCTATCACAAGGTGGCTTGGTCTTGAGCATTTTCTTTGGATGGCATTGGCTATTGGTTCTTCTTCCTTCACATTCTGTAAACTCTCTTCCACACTAGAAAGCAAGAAATTGCCTTCTACCCCATCATCATCATGATTAACAATTTTACAAAATGACTGAATAAAAATTTCACTTAAAAATAATGAATTGAAAAAGGTTTTTCTAAAATGGCTGCAGTAAGTTTATATACTAGCTCACTCCCCCTCTTTTGCTTATCCTCCTCTCTTTTTTTTTGTTGGTAGTTTCCTATCTGTTTTTTTTAATTAATTCATTATATTCTTGGAAATCTGGGATTCTTGCTGCTATCGATTTTCTTACAGATGGATCCCTTAATCTTGACCGAGTTAATTTATTCATAGTTGTTTTAAAATCTATTTTTATTCTTAAAATTTTATATAGGTCAGAATACAGTGAGAAGGATTAATTTTACTAAATTACCTTTTTCAAAAAACAAATGTAAACCTCTGTAAACAATTATATATGTAACACATTTAAATAATTTAACGCTACATGCAGAAATATTATAATTTCAAATATTAATTTTATAATAATATTTTAAATAAAGAAATTTTCTAATGTTTTAAACCTATAACATTATTTCTTTCCTGCATATGTGTAGGTTCTGGTTACACATCCATTGCATGTTTACATTTATTTAACCACCAGTGATATATACATGTGCATATTTACTGATTTCTTACATATTTGCATACACTTTCATTTAAAATTAGCGTAATATATGAGGATTTGGGTATAGGTATACATAAATAATTACTAGTATAGTATATAGTAGGTGAAACTGAAGGATAGACAGATCTGACTGTTTCAATATATATATATATATTCCTAGAATAATAACAAAAATATATTCCGCCATGGCACAACATTTTCCTCAGATGTTAAGATTTGAATAAATATCACATAAATTCATAAAAAAAATTCTGGCAATATAACTAAAAAAAAACAATTCCATTATTATATTTCCTGAGTCTAGTGATGAATGTTGAAAAAGTAATATTTTATGTTTTAATTTTCTTTACAGCATGAAGTAAATCCAAATTTTGATGCTAATGTTGTTGTTTTTTTTTTGACAATTTTGTCATCAGTAGATATATGATGTCGTATGTTCTATATCAATATATGCTGGTCAAATTTAATTACATATATTTGGAATTTCATTGGAGGTAAAGAAATCCTTTTAGAGAACTGCAGTAGTGCTTTCCACATGATATTAAGCCATTATTTGAATTTAAAACATGCCATTTGAAGCAGACATAAACTTCCTTTTTTGCTACATATTTCTAGTTTTTTCTTGTACATATAAATTTTGAATAAAAGCATCTTTTTTGTTCCTTATAATATGAAATCTTTATCTTATGAAACACTTTCTTGAAGTGTGTAATGTTTATATATAAAAGAACATATCTTTTTTTTTTTAAAAAAAAATATTTTTTTTTTCTTTTAGTGATCTCCTTGTTGTCTTCATTTTTTGTTTTGAAGTGATGTCCAAAGTTCACTGCTATTATACATGATTTGCTCATGGCATTATTATTAGAAAACTTTAATAAGTAATCTCTTT
>JAQFVV010000307.1:991545-1011264 GCA_028023455.1 Epiperipatus broadwayi
TTACTTACTATGGCAATCATTAAACATCTCAACACCATTTGTGAAAGAAATTCATATATACTACATCTTGCCCTCTCACAAAATTAGCTACTTCAAACAGTTTAGTCATTACTTTTCTGACATATAAACCTATCTTCTATGATGATATCTGTGGTGATAGATAGTGATTAAAGTGAAGGATATGGAATAATAACAATAATGTTTAAAAAGTGTAAGATTGTATCATCATGAGTACAATGCCAATCATAAGAGTAGGTTTGAATTCATTGGGCACCTAAGATTCAAGTCATGACTTTATTATAGCATTTATTGATGATAAAGAAATGCAACTGTCCATGGAAAGAAAATATACAGACCTATGTTATCTTTATATTTTGCTAACTTTAAAATATGAAAATATTATTCACATACCACAGTTTTCAACATAGCCCTAACACCTAGGATTTCATAAGAATATTATTACTTTCCTGACAACCACCCTATATCTTCTACACTGAATAACTCATTCAACATAATAAAATATACAAATAGCATTCTAAAATAATTTCCAAAATACAATATTAAATAAACAACACAAATCTAAATTCATTTCAAGATGTTTTTAAAAGTTTTTATGCACAAAGGATCTTGATAAACATACATCAGTACAATACATTTTATATATTTATGATATAATTTAGAGATTGGTATTATGTCTTTTAGTGTATTTCAACAGACAACATTCATAAAAATAACATTAATAATTTAATGATGCTATATAATTTATGCATGTCCAAGCATTCACATTAAAATAAACATTTCAAATATCCTTAGATGTTTTTCAAACATTTGTCAGCATTTATCAATTCTTTCACAAAATACGCACGATAATTTTATCAATGGTTCATTTTTTTCCACTTTTTAACATTAAATTCAAAAATATGAAATATTGATCTTAAAATACTAATTAGGATATACCTTTTCTTAAATAAAAGAATAAAAACAAAATTATTAAACAAAAATGTAATCTAAATAACAATAAAATTACCAATGATCTCATTATAATGTTAGATCATTTACTGTGATCTGCTTCTTAAAACCATACATTCAAATAAAAAATTACAACTGAATTTTGCCTTGTTCAGAAAATTACTTTCTGAATACCTATTTGTTTTTTTAAACAAAATAATAAAGCTAATCTATCTTAAAACTATATAATAACAGCAAGTTAGTTTTAAAATTAATAATTGTAATCCTTTAAATACTAATGTTAAAACCTTAAATCAAAAAAAAATTATAATAATGAAGTTTAAAGTTACAAAAGGATTTTTTCCCTCCTTGCTCATAAGTTGAATTGCTTGTCAGGCAGCTCACTCCATTGCCTAGCTACAATTGAACACCATTAAGCACAATTATATTTTTATCTTTGCACTATATGAAGAAATGTACAAATGACAACATTAAAATCCAGTAAAATCCACAAAGAATATTAATAATCCTGAAGAAATAATTGTTCATTCAATTTTTTCCCTGCCCCCAAAGAAATTGCATGGCAACATATTATGGAGAGACCAAAACTAACATTGCCACCAGAGTAGCTCAACATCAATACCTTTACAATAAAACCAAAACAAAGTATGAAGGTAATTCGATTTTTGTCGAACATGAAAGAAACTCTGGACATGCTTTTCCACCTATCACAGCCAGTGTCATTTGCTCTGAAACAAATGACACCAAACGTAAAGTTAGGGAAGCTTACTTCATTGTGGCTGACCCATCAGCAATCAACAGAAGAGAGGCCTGCTATTCCCTATCTCGTAAATGGTCCACGTAACATCTGCATATAAATTTGCATAAAATTTGCATAATTTTACAGTTATTAACAGAATAACTCACCATGAATATGGGACTGTAGACTGTCCCAAAAGTGCTTGGCAGTAAAAATTTTGACAATTTATTAATAGCTTCATTAACTGTGCGCAGAGCACATATATATATTAATTAATATTTAAGCATTAATGAAGTAAAATCTTAACTATTCCAGGCATATAATATCTTTTTTAAATAATTTACAGATTTATTTATGAAAATATGTCTTATGTACATTTTGGCTATTGTGTAGAACAAGTATATATTGCAGTGAATATAATATAATCAATATTCACATTTTCCATCAGTAAAATCATTAATATCAGACATATAATGTAAATTATTTATTTAATATACCTATCAGCAAACATATAATTATGAATTCAATGAAATATTTCTTTCTTTTAAGAAAAATATGATTTTTTTATTTTTTTTAAACATATATCTTGTCACTAATTTTTTTTTTTCCAAGTAAAAAGACAGTTATATCATTCCAACATTTATTAATTGATAATATTTTTTAATCTTTTAAAAAGACATCTCAGTTTATTATTTCCAGATAGAATTAAAGTATATAATTTATTTATTAAGTTAATTATTAGCAAAACCCTTTAAAAAGCATAAAAGACATTCAAAAGTCATCTTCTTCAATTTGTTTTTAAATACATCATTCTTAAAATATAAGTTTATTTTGATTTCTTTAAAGACAAATCAAATGTGGATTATTACCACCATTCATAGAATAAACCAAACATTCATCATACCATAAGATATTTGAAGTTCAGTTTTAAAGCACAGGTACAGAGTCTTACTTTTTTTTTTTTCAAATTTAATATTACAAATAAGATTTTTAATGAATATTGGTTTCTCTTAATTACCTCGAATAAACTAGCTGGATTGCAAAATGATAAAGTCATTTGAAATAAATAGTCACTCACTCCAAACATATAATCTATAAAAATTACAAAGTTCTTACATAAATCCACTCCAGTTTTGTTGCAGTAATTTTTCTGATAGTTGGTATTCATCTTCATATTTAAGTAGCCACTATAGCATTCCATAGAGTTATTGAGATCCTAAATTAAGTTTTAAGTAGATAAACTGATAGGAAAATTTGGTTTTTAATGATTCATTATTTAAGTAGTTGTCCTAATTATATTTTTCAAACAACACTTTTAAGTAAATAATAATAATTTAAAAAAAATTATTACTGTTACAGTATAAATATAAATATAGTTAGAAATTTCAAACTAAATCTGTAAAACACTGAAATCACTGAAAACACAATTAACTAATATAAAAAATCTGTCTAGACTGGCTTCAACCTCTCTTTTTAATACTGGTCTTAATCCAATGATTTCATTGGTCAACACTGCTCGTACAAATTTGCTAATTTACATAACTACATCAATATGATTTTTTAAAATTAAGTTTTAAAACTATGAGTCATCAATATTAAATATTATCAAATTATTTAATATCTTAAATATTAGATATTTTTAACTATAAATTAAATATCCTTGATAAAACAATTTTTAATATTTAAATAACCTGAAATTGATTTTTAAAAAATAAAATACTACACCTAAATAAAATAATAATAATTTTATTCATTACTTTTCTAACATTATCTCTAGTCTGAAAATTTGCTACACTTTATTGTGCATCAAATTTTGATAACAAGTTAAAACTAAAGTTTTCTTTTGCTAGCTTTCTGAAAGCACACACAGTCACACACATCTAATCATGTGATATTTTCAGCACCTTTTAAAATAATATTAAATTAACTTATCATTCCAAAAAATATTTTAAACACAATTAATTATCTTAAACATATAATGTAAAATATTTATCACTATTATTAAGCTATTCTACCATTATAGGACCTTTAAGTACAATAAATAAAAATTAATATTATTTTTTAAATAATTTATTGTATCATTGTATATTTAATTCATCTTACAATGAGTTCAAACTACCTAATACATCATTATAAGCTTCTATCTACTGAGTTTGAACCAATGCTATGTATAACATTTAAATTATATGTTAGAAAATACCCTAAATATATATATTTTTTAAATATAGTGACTTTTCCAACATACCTAACTATCTCTACATATTATAAAGGGTATAATATATGTACAACCTAAAATAGAAATTATCAAAATCTCACAAATCATCATGATATATTGTCCAAAAATAACGTTAATAAACTAGGGCTAATAATAATAACTATGCTATATGGTCAAGCTCAGAGAAGTTTTACCAAATGGTATATGCTACAATAAAAAGAGTCATATGGGTAAGAATAGCAATAAATACATAAATATCCTCAATATCATATGCCACATTTAATAAATTTTAAGAGGAGAACTATCATACTCACTCTTACAAATTATAGGAATGCTGTTTATATTGGAAGCATGCATCATAAAGTGATTAGGTTATATTAAATTCTCTTTCAGAACACTGCCCTTCATTACATCACATTTAATAACCATCATCAGCATTTCATTGCTATAATCTGATCCATATTTCTAAACTTTTGATAAAGAATAATATGTTTTTTTATATTTGTGCCACATTACTTCTCAAAATGAATTTTTTTTAGCAAAACAATTTCTTTCATATTCATTTATATTATATTGAAATCTCAGGGTTTTTTAATTAAATATTTATAATATTAAAATTTACACTTTTCATTATATTTGAAAATTATTAGGTGATGAATAGAGCCCTAATAAAAATATGATGAGACATATTCTTACCCATAACTTAATGTCTACCTAAATGACAATAATAATAAAAATAAATTTTAAAGAAAATATTTTAATTAAATAAAATACATGAAAAACTCTTTATTTGGAATAAAAATTATCCCAGGATAGCATTCAGATATAATGAGTGGATAAGAAATTTTATGGACACTCAGAATACCAGCTAATAATTCCTACTAAATCTTTCTTTATGAATTTGAGATAAATAATTTAAGTATTTAAACTTATGATATATAATCAACTGTAATCTTCTGGATAAAATAAACAATAATTTTATTACTAAAGTTATCTTTTCTTGATAAAAATGCAGTTTGTTAAAGTGATCGTATTATTTTATATAGCAATATGTTTTTATACTGTAATAGTGATATTAGTGATTAAGCCAAGCACATGTGCTTTAAAGATAATTTATAATTTATTTTTAAATGCATGTGCTTTGGCTTAATCACTGATATCACTATTAAAGTGATCATGTAAATTTAAGAAAATGAATAATATATCTATTAGATGTTTTCTTAACATCTACAGACCAATTTGAACAAAGTGATTATGATATTCAATTTTATGTTCATGTAATCTTAATGATTAATATATTAATATATAAGATAACTGATCTTTCTGGGAGGATGCCTTATTTTCTTAGGTCTAGATCATAAAGGTGGGATCTCATATAAAAGTCTAAGTAAGTTTTAAATGAAAATAATATTTATTAAGACAGATGGATTTAATATATATATATATATATATATATATATATATTAAATCCATCTGTCTTATATATATATATATATATATATATATATATATATATATATATATAAGCAGAGCACAGATTTTAATTATTATAGCATCAAAATATGTCACAAAAGTAATATAAAATATGACAGCATCTATATTAGGAGGTTGTGCTTCCTTGGTAAATGAATGTTGGCTAAGACCCTCTATTTATTTAGAGCAGTTCTTAGAGAGGATGAATATGGTGAAGCAAAAGGCTGGCAATGCTGGGATTAACCTAATGCAGAATATGCCAATTATTATGAGAATGATTCAGGGTAGCTTGACTACCAGACATGGATTGAAATATAGAAAAATCCATAGGCCCAGAGGTCCATGAGATCCCATATAAACAGCTGATGTCAGCAACGCTCAGAAAAGAAAACATCCCTAACAACATTGCTATAATCTAATGCTTAAAATTAAGTGACATTTATTTTAATGATATAATTTATACTGTGGATAATATATTAATCTAATGGTCACCTTATAAGATTGATAAAATAATATAATAAAATGTTCATATTGTTACTTAAACTGATAGATTTATTTTAATAAATTGGTAGAATTATTCCATTCTACCCATGTTGAAAACAACTTTGTGAAAGAAAATATTAATTAAAATAAACACAACCTGGCAGGCATATGCATGTGCAATAAATCATAAATGGATGGATTATTAATAACCTCGATATAGAGATTTAGTTTTAAAAAAAGAGAGTTTATTGAGTGGGCTTGCGAGGTTGAGTTTGATTGGCATATTAATTTAAATGACTAAATACATAATATCTAATAATGAAATAAAATTACATGCACCAAAGTATAAAAGAAAATATAAGCGCATCAACAGAACATGTTAGGAAGGATAGTTATGGAAAGTAACATAAGTTTTAAAAGATGAAATGGAATATACAGGTAAATCAAAGGCATTAACAGGTCTAAACTGCAAAGTTTGAGAATTTAATTAAAAGTTGAAACTTCTTTGGCAGCAGCATTTATAAGTTACCTTGTAAAGAGTTTGAGATCCAGACAGTTGGAAGAGTCCAACTTGTACTCGGTCTGTTTGAATCCTTGGGTTAATTTGTTATTTGGAGGCAGAAAGCTTGCACTTAAGGTTTAACCATTCATGTTTATGATTTCTCTGTTTATTCTAGGATAGCAGCTGAATGGCATGATAGTGGAAAATGATATCAAAAAGAGTCAGGAAAGTTGGTTGTATTTTCTCTACTCGGGCAGCATTCTTAAAGTTCAAAAATGATGTGAGGTATGTTAACAACATCCTTATACTAGAACTAAATATTTTTTTAAGATATTGATTTTGGCCCTATTTATATTCCAGTGAGTTATTTCTGGAATGCTCTTAAGAGTTCTTTTCTTGCCATGAAAAAATGTGACTTTAATTGAGATAACAAAACTTATGCCTTTGTACTTTTGTTTCAAATGATGCAAATAGGGCCTAGAAAGTATATTCAAATCTATTTCCAGATTTGGAAATAGATTTGAAGAAATATTTGGAACAAAACAATTTCCAATAACATGATTTTTAGATTTTAGTAATATTTTAATTAACAAAATCCATTTCATACGATTCCAACAATAACTTGCTTCCGCCTTATTTAATTACTTTCTAGAACTTTCTCAACCTTTTGCACCATTCTTTTTACTTTTTACATAAAATAATGTTAATAAATATAAAATAAAATATTTACAATATTAAAATATTCTGTACATCCAACCCCATTATATATATCTGAGCATGTACACACATGATTTCTCTTTTAAAATATTAAACAATAATTAAGTTTATGATTTAGATATTTGGAAGTATTTCTTAGATATATAAATATATGATACACAAATATAAACAAGGAAATGGGTTAGAATATAAGGTTTGAACCCTGGTGGGTGTCTAGGTAATACATTAGATCATGAAGCTCAATCTTGATTAAGATTGACTACTTCAATAATAATAATAATAATAATAATAATAATAATAATAATAATAATAATAATAATAATAATGATGATGATGATGATGACGATGATGATGATGTAATGATGATGATGATAATAATAATAATCAAGTCCTCTTATTATTACTGAGTTAAGTTCAGAAAAGTTTTTTTAAAGTCCATATAAAAAGTTCTTTGTTTCAAGATCATCAGAAGTAATGAAGATTGATATTAGAGATGAGCAATTTTTATTAAGAGTGTGATTTAACATTGGTCAGATTTAATTGTCATTATGCTTTTGGCAGAATGATGTAATACTTCTAACAATTTCACATTTGGTTAATCTGCAGAGAAGTAAACAATTGCTCCCTATAGATTTTTCTTCAATAATTGTAGAGTTGCTTTCAATTCTGAATGGCATGATTTTCTTTAATTCTAATTTATAAAAAAAATCACTTATAGGATTGCTCTTAATGTCACATTTTGATTTTTGCTGAGTAGAGATGGGTTCTCAACTACTATATAGACATAGCTTTGGAAAGAGTCAGGCAATTAGATCCTTTTCTGCTTTTTGGCTTTTCAGTTACACATGTTGAAGTTTGAATGATATTTTTTGCAAGAAAACATCTGAAATTTATAGCAGCTAGTTTAAGCAGTAGGTCACATTTTTGATTCTATTTCTATCTTATTAGCGCATTTTTTTTATTATTTTTCATGTAGGTATTGTTGTAGGGATTCTAGAATAGATCACATTGTCTTATAATATTTGATTACTTTTATATAAATCTTGTAGACAAATAGACCCAAAATTAATATTTAGAACTTCTGAGATTACATGAGAAATATTTTTAATAAATTAAATAATTTTACACTAAATTAAATAAACATTTAATATACAAAACTTCTAAATATGTATATGTTTATTTATTATTTTGGCTAAATTCACTCATACAGAAATAGCACAGTTTAATGTATATTAAATAAAATTTGGATCACGACTAAGTTTCCATTTGATATTTATTTAAAATTAATAATGTTTTAAGATAAATATTCTGGAGTAATTATAGACTAATTAGTTAATAAATGAAAAAACAATAAACAGATAAATAAATTAACCTGAAAAATGAATTACTAAAACATATTACTAATTTTTTTTTAGTTGAATATAACTTGGTTTTATTATTACAATATATAACGGTACATCTATATCAGTTATTAGCATGTCAGTCCACATAACTACCATCAGATTAGTAATCAAATTTAAAGCTAAAATCATTCATTCCATATATTTAGTTTTTAGATCCTGGTTAAGTTAGAATAAAGTCTGATCTCTATTTTCAGTTACAATTCTTTAAAATTATCTGTTACAAAAAACATTTCTAAAAGCTTATAGCTATTTTCAAATAAGAGTTTTAATAATGATTTTCATTATTAAGTTAAATATAATTTGTATCTTTATGTACAAATATTGGTAATTGTGTTTCTTGAAAAATTCTTGAATTTATAAAATCATTGCATAATTTATTGTTCTAATAAATAAAGATCAACACAGATATTTATAACAGAAATATATAATAAAAATTGATTTAATAAATTTAAAAATTTAGTCTTCTCTCATCAAATTACTTGCATAAAATATAATTAAATCATTAAAATATTTATCATAAATATCTCATGAATGTATTTTTATGATATACTAATAAACAATTTATTTAAAAAATTATCTTTTTGGTAAAATATGCTATGCCATTTATTAAATTACAGTTTCATTTAGACATTTTTATTGCTAAAACAATGTTATAAAAATAAAATTATCAATTAAAATAAATTTCTCTTTTATTTAATTTAATATCCTGAAAAATGATATCTATATATTAATTACTGTACTTACTTGTGATTTATTATAGATAATGTTTATAAACAAAATAAATATAATAAGTTATAATTATAAATTTATTAAACGCACATTGATTACGCAAGTAATATTTACTGAGGGTGTAACCTAGAGCATATGCGTGTAAAATGCGGTAGTAGGGACCTCTACAGGGGTTTAACCACAAGCTTATGCTATAGAAGAAAAGAGGGAAACCCTTCTTTACTTCAACCTACTTTCTATTTAAATAGGTAAAGCTGAAGCGGTTAGATCTGCGAGCGTGAAGCTATTCAATACTTCACTGATTAAGTCCACATTTCTTATTATACATTAATACTCACAAAATCTTTCGATTTACAATGAGTCAATGGAAAGATTTTATAGTTGGAAATCTATTACAGTAATTTAAAGTTGTAATTATAAATTTATTAAACACACATTGATTATGTAAGTAATATTTACTGAGGCTGTAACCTCGAGCATATGCGTGTAAAATGTGATAGTAGGGACCTCTACAGGTGTTTAACCACAAGCTTACACTATGGAAGAAAAGAGGGGAATGCTTCTTTACTTCAACGTACTTTCTATTTAAATAGGTGACGCTGAAGCAGTTAGATCTGCTAGCGTGAAGCTATTCAATACTTCACTGATTAAGTCCACATTTCTTATTACACATTAATACTCACGAAATCTTTTGATTTATAACGAGTCAATGGAAAGATATTTTATAGTTAGAAATCTATTACAGTAATTTTGTAAATCACCTGCATGTTAAAATTTTATAAAATTAGTAATGTCAGAAATAAGTAGAAATTTTATAAGTAAAATATTATAAAGTTGTTGTTTTTTTTACTTCTAAGCCAAATATACACTGGATGTCAGAAAAATACATACTGAATTGATAACTATAGAAAATAATAACTTTTTATGATTTAGTAAAATTTTCTACTTCTTATTAATCAGTCGTTTAATAACAGTATGAAAATTAACATACTGTTTAAGAGAGCTTTAAAGTCTGTGTTCAAATACCCTCTAATTACATGTAAAGTTCAGTAAGTACATTATATATGTATTCAAATACATGTACGATTAAATGAATAATAAGATTTCATTTGGAATTGCTTAATTGCAGGTATAGAAAAGAATTCATGCAGATTTGCACTTGGAAATTTCTTATAAGATAATCGCATTGCAGTATATTAAATATTTTATAACTATATAATAAAAAATAATATAATTTTACACTATTATGTAGAAAAAAGAATAAGCTTTTTAAAACATCAAGGTAAAATATGCTATCAATAAAATAAATATATTCATTTTTTTTACTAGTTCATCATAAATAAAACTTATTAAAATAGTATAAAATAAATATATCTAAAATGATTGCTGTTATAATTAATAATCAGAAATAATAATAATAATAATAATAATAATAATAATAATAGTAGTAGTAGTAGTAGTAGTAGTAGTAGTAGTAGTAGTAGTAGTAGTAGTAGTAGTAGTAGTAGTAGTAGTAGTAGTAGTAGTAGTAGTAGTAGTAGTAGTAGTAGTAATGGCTATCAATACAAAACCATTGTACATAACCCAGATCAGTTTTTAAATAAATATTCATACTGGAAAATTTATGATTTAGTTAACCCTCAAACTGATGTGAGTGATTCCCCTCCTATGTTAGAAATTAACAACAAAAAATTGCTCAAGGAATTTAAAAAATGGGTGCTTGAGCCCAAATATTTTGACTTCATAATCAAAATGAATCTAGTTGTGATGCCAACAACACATTTTCTATATCATAAAAGACTATATCTATCCATTGATCCCTTCTGTGGACTGTGTCACCAAGCAGAGGAGACACTACACCATCTTATATACCAGTGTTTGGCTCTAAACCAAACAAGACAGATTATTGTAATGCATACAGAAAGCCTGGTATCACGATTAATCAAATACTTGGTGCTTTCTGGGAGAGATCAATACCCAGAATTAGAGTAGCTACATTCATCTTATATGCATTCTGGTACACCAGATGCACTTTCTTGATTGGAAAAAATACCAGACACCACCCATCTACATTTAAAAACAAATTAGCATGCATTCAAAATAGAGATAGGCTAATTACCTGTCCACTTTTATATGAAGCAACTTGGTCTTTGTTATAACAGCCATCACTGTTGTAAGTATATTACACACTCAGTTAAACCAATATCAGTGAAATCCACAAACATTTTATCAATTTAATTAAAAGGAGAGACATTATAATGAACTATAGTGACATGCAAAAAATAATGAGCAATCAATTAAAATTGGACCATACACAAATACAGTGGTTTATAATTGGAAGAAACTGCTCACAACATAAAGACAAGGAACTATGTTCTTCCTTAGATATCTATAATCAGATGGAATATATTCTCATTTGAAATAAAACCCTTACAACTAAATGAACTAACTAATAATGGACTATGTTTTTTCAATTGAAACATCCATTTCTGGAGCAAATTAATATATGTAAATAATTCAATGTAACACAATGTAAAACATGCAATAAAGTGCCTTTTGAAATATAATAATAATAATAATAATAATAATAATAATAATAATAATAATAATAATAATAATAATAATAATAATAATAATAATAATAATAATAATAATAATAATAATAATAATAATAATAATAATAATAATAATAATAATAATAATAATAATAATAATAATAATAATAATAATAATAATAATAATAATAATAATAATAATAATAATAATAATAATAATAATAATAATAATAATAATAATAATAATAATAAACAATCTTAATAATCTATATGAACATAAAATTTATTCTAATATAAAAATATTGGTAATATAAAGTGTACCATATCATATTATATATATATATATATATAGAACATTATTTAACTATATGTTATTGTACATTCATTAATATTATTTAACTTAATAGTAATGTCATATTTGATTAAATTTAATATATGGCATATTTAAGATTATAATTAATATTTATAATTAATTAGATTTACTTTGGTAACTTTTTTTCATATGCTATAAATAACCACTTATTTATCAATTTGTTTTTGTTGTTGTTGTATTTTTTATATAAAACATTCATTAAAATGTAAATTTGATAAATATAATTAGTTCTTAAAAACCTATTATAAACATTTCAAATTTTAAAAAAATTAATAAACAGAAATAAGCAATCAAAATAAATCAGACTAAAAAATACATAATTTAAAAAAATAAATTCTTAAAAAATTTTTATTTAAGACAATTTTTATTAAACTATATTATTCAGTGTTACCAAGAACATGCCAGGGCACACCAACAAAGCTGTCTATACTCATAGGGTTATGTGATTCTAGATATCCTGCTAGAAGCCACCATTTACTGAAAACAGTCAGATGTCAAAGTTGCAAAAATCCTGGCTACCTTTGGGCCTATATATTCAGTGTAGCTGCCTACACACTTCATAGAAACATAGACCAATAAAATTAGAAGATGCTAATAAAAAAACATTTCATGCATTTGTTTTAAAAGGCTTTTTGAGCTAGTATTTAATTAATTATCATTTTTGCATCACATCATCTGTTGTGGAGCCTAACAAGTCAGGTGTTACTAAAAAATCAATTGGCAGATTGAAACCAACAATTTTTTTACTGATTAAATTAAAATTACAATATATTTTTGTCATATTTGTAATTTCACTTAAAATATTGCAGACATTGAATTGAACTGTAAAGAAATAAGTAATTTGTTTTACAAATATTTTTTGAATGCTTCTCTATATAACGTTAATTTTTTTAACCAATGACTTTTCCCTTTAACAAACCCATCATCTACATCTGTATAGAAAAATTTTAAGATAGTTATTTACTTGAAAATATATTTACTAAGTTATATAGACAAAAGCAAAACTCTCCATACGTAGTGCCACCCTGTGCCAAACATAGTAATCAATGGATGCCAGTGCATAAAATCCCTATCTAGTGCCTACTCATCCAATATCCCCAGACTAGTTTCTGGCTTGTGGCCATCATCAGTGATCCTAAGATCTAGGTGCAGTGCTCTCAGATCCACGGCTCCTCATTGATGATGGCCACAAGCCAGAAACTAGTCTGGGAATATTGGATGAGTAGGCACTAGATAAGGATTTTATGCACAAGCCTTCTGGAATCCATTGATTACTCTGTTTGGCACAGGGTGACACTACTGTATGGAAAGTTTTGCTTTTGTTTACAACAATTATGTGCTAGTATGGAGCTAGTAATCATGTTAAGTTAAATAAACTGTGAAATATATGTTTAATTTGGTTAATCAATCTCATAAAAATAACTGGTTAAGTGAAATATTGTGAATTAAATTTAATAACCTTTGAAAAAGGCTAAAAATTCTGAAGTGCTTAACAAAATTATAGTAAAAGTAATAAAATAACAATTTTACTGCAATAGAGCAATAAAAAACGTTTTACCGATCGCATTTTATAAAATACAATTTATTTTAGAAATTCTTATCCAAAGTCATGCAGTTCGAAGCATTTTTATTTTTAATTCTTTTTATAAAAATGTCTTGCTTAGAAGCATGTGTCCGTAATGAAAATCAAAATAAGTTACTTATTTTAATGTTTTACCATTAAACCATTTTTGATTTGTTTGTTTTTTTTGTTGTTGTTTTTTTTCAAATAGAGAAAAAAGATTTTCTGTCTTGAATAGAATTTTAATACTCTTTAATACAAATAAATAAAATAGTTGGCTTGATTAATAAGAGTATAATTATTCAAATAGCTAGATTTGTCTACATAAAAACTTCCAGTTATCAATTTTTTGTCATGGATTATTTATCTCATGCCTTTATATACACATTGACTTTAACAAGTGAAAAAATATATACTATCAATGTTGATTGCTTAGCTGGGGAACTTCATTTATTTAAGCATTAGGCAGAATACAACATTCTATTCAATTTACGTTGTTTTTTTAATTAATGAGTTAAACCAGAAACTTTTATATGCAAAAAATGGACTGTGCTAAACTGTGCCTACTAAAAAATAAATGCCCAATGCTGGACAATGTTTTGTATAAGTAAAAATGGTGGCAAATAAAATCTCAAAAAGTAATTATATATTTTAAATTTTTTTAGAAATATATAATTTTTAATTTTCTATATTTTTGTGATTGATTATAATGGATAATATTTTGTTATAAAATATAACATAACTAAGGCCATGTACAGTATTTTTATTGTTATAGGATGACTTGAATTAATAAAAAATAATTCTGATAAATAACATAAGAGAAAAATGCATTTTTGTTCTCTATTGTATTTTTAATTTTTGTAAGCTTACAACTATATTTCTTTTATTTAGCTTTAAAAATTATAACTGAGACAATCTACTAAAAATATTTGTGTGAATTTAAATTGAGTACTCACCTTGCATTGAAATAGGTAAATAGTTATTGATCTTTTTTATCAGTCTATATTCCATACTTTTAATTAAGTAAGACTTGGATGATATAATCAGCTTCAAATTATCTTCATAGTCAATATCTTATGCCACATGCTTCTATATTTTACAAATTAGGAAGTGGTAATAATTCATAAAGTCAAAATTAGTTACTTTCTTGAATTTCTTCAGTATTAAGCATCTTCATATTTACTTCAGAATGTATATGGCTACTGTTTATAATACTCGTAAGTTAAAGTTGGTAAACGTATTAATGATAATATAGATTATGTATGTCACATTTATTACAATCTGTCAACAAAATTCATAATTCACTGTAGTTGGATGATATTTTCTTTTATCATCTCTTTATTTGTTATACAATGCTTATTTTTTATAATAAGATACTGCATGCTTGCTTCATCATTTTAATGGTGATCTACAATCCTCTGATTATCCTAATCTTGGATAATACACAAAGTTTGAGTTTAAATTTCCAGTTTAAATTTCCAATTATTATTTAATTAATAAATATGCTCAACAATTGAGTCGAGTATGATCTTTGGTTTTTTTTTTAAAAAATGTCATAAATTTAATGTTTTTACAATTTCTTATTTTATTCATTTAATATTCATAAAAATTCTTTGTCTTTATATTACGGATTTTTACTTTTATATTTTCAAATACTAAGAATATTCTCGTTGAATATTTTGTCATTATTCATGTTTTTCATCTTTATAATGCAATCCAATATACTTATTTGGTTTGTTTCTCTTTTCAAATTTTGCTCTTGGTTAGTTGAAAATATTTATTTTCCAGTTATTTTTAATTTTAATTCCTTTTGAAATTTAATGATTTTATTTCTTATATAAGAAAAATGTTTTTTATTATTATAATACATATGGAAAAAACATAACCCATAAACAGAACGTGTATATATGCCCATTTCTCATTTGAAACATTATCTGACATTCTTGCTTGAGTGTCATATAACCTCATGAGCAACAAATCATCTGATATTTTTATTGAGTGTCACATAACCTTTTGATCAACAAATCATATATAAGCAATTTAATAATAATGTAAAAATAGAAAATCGATCATTAATAAAGTAGTTCTAATTATAGGTAATAAAACATTTAAAAATAAATTAATTATTAAAATATAAACTGAAGTTTTTAAAATAATCATTGCTCAATAGATCACGTAATGTCAAATATCTAAAAAGCAGAATGCACGTCATAGTTTTATTGAATTGGTCAAAATGGATTTTTTTTTTTTGGCAGGGTGAGATCAACAAAGAGTCACCATTTATTCAACTGAATAATTGAACAAACTAAGACTTTTTTATGTTACTCAGGATAAAATGATCCAGAAACATTTAGCACCTGAATTTGTCTTTTTAACTCAAATGTAAGCTGTTGTTTAATAAAATAAACAAATTTAAAAAAGTAATCAGTTATTTACTGGACAGATCATATAATATTTGAGCAGATGGACAGCCTTAGCATTCAATATTATACCCTTTTCCCGCCTCTTACGAGGCTCCTCGTAGACATCTGACATCACTCTAACTCTGCGAGTTTTTATACAAAAATATTTGTTCAATATGTTTTTGAATAGGTTTTTTAAAAGCTCTATAAGATGGTGCCCTCTTTCGAATTCTTTTACAAGTAAAAAATAAAAAAAAACTGCATTTAAAGCTAAACAAAGAAAGAAGCTTATTGGTGATTGGCTCTCAGCCAGTTCTCAGCCCACAAAGACATTCTGATTGGCTGAAAAAAACAAAGAAACCGCCTGATCAAAGAAAATAAAGATAAACGCTGAGATTTTCATTTCGAATGTGATTTAAGTATTAAAAAAAGGATAATTTGACAAATTAAAAATAATTTTTAAAAAATAAACTAAAAAAAACAAAATTATTTTCGAAAAATATTGAAGATTTTTGTAAAAATATTGAAGCTGTAGTAAAAAGAAATATTTACTTTTCTATAACGTAAAAGTCGATCTTTTTGTTTATATTATAGCTTTTATGTTGCCGAAATTGAATATTTTAGAATAAATAAATAGCAATTTATTTTTGAAAGAACTTTCGTTCTCTTCATAACTTGAAAAATTAATAATATACTTTTTATAAACGTATCTGAGTTGAATTTAATATTATAGGCGAATATGTTTTAACAATAGGCTTTGTCTTCAGTTTGTGAGTTGGCCAATTAAAAGATTTGATTTTTACCTCATACAACCAATAATATAATTAGCAGTTAAAAGGTTAACTTGAATTCATAAATCTACTACAATTATACTAAACCACACTAAATAATAAATTAATGGTTTTTCACTTGGAAAGGCATGTGCCATTTTAGTACTGAAAGTGACAGGTAGATTTTGATTTCGGATTGGTATTTAAACACACAATATATATATATATATATATATATATATATATATATATATATTGTAACCTCTGTGTTCTTCACTTATTCACTTTATTATATTTATAAATGTCCAGGCACCAATTCTATACAAGATAGAATAAAATTTATAATTGTAAATTGATTTTAAACTTATTTAAAAGATTCTTATTTTGTAATTATTCTATGGCTTAGCTCAGTTGAGGTTATAGGATATGATCTTCATATAGAAGGCAAATAAGGATGATAAAAATGTCTACAAACAATAATTCTATAATGTTAATTTAAATATGTTCTAAGCATTTATTCAATAATAAAACTGTTGCAAAAATGACAATTATTACATTTATTACAGTATAGACAATGATGAGGATTGGATACCTTTTATATCCACATCACCATCTATTCTAAGCAAAGTAGAATATATTACTAGCACTGTAATATGGTGATTTATCATCTTCAGACAGATTAAATAAAACTCGACCTATACTAGCAAATTCAAATATTCTAGAACTATGTTATGTTAACCAGATGTGTGTGTGGAAATGGAGAATCGAACATATATATAATCAAGCAATTCATATGGGCTATTAATTCAATAAAATATTTATTAAACATAAAAGACAAAATAGATAATAAATTAAAAAAAATTATTTATGCACCTTGCTAACCAATTACATTGCTCTTATATTAAAACCAAAACCAACTAATATTTGATATGAGAATCATATATTTTCGAATATGTGCGTTTTTATAACATTGTAAATATTAGTATTTCTAAACATAGTTTTTATTAGCTTATTTATATAACTTGGATAATGCCATAAATCAATCATCTTTTATACATATTATAAAAATTTATACAACACTTATCTGTTATAATCAGTATATATCATCTAACACTAACTATACAAGAACAAAGAAAAGCATGGGAAAACACTAACAAAACACTTACACCTATATACGTGAGAGTTAAAATAAATCTCCAAACTCAATCTAAATAATCTAATCGCCCCTGACCATTTCTACCTTCAACTCACATTCAATATACTTCCTATATAACGAACTTATAACAGACAAGGTTTTAATTCCTTATTTTTTTAAATAAACTTCATTAACAAAATTAAAGCATAATAAATACAATTTAAAAAAAAAAAACTTATAGCATCATGCACACACTCGAATATATATAATCACCTATAATATGATTTCTAGATCATATAAAATAATATATATTCATATTATAATAATAATAAGTTACATTGTTCTTTTTTTAAAAAAAAAAATAAAATAAAATAAAAAATTGGTTATACATTTGTCGTACTCAGTCACGAAAATATTTGTCAATATCCCATCATTACATGTTAAGTTTTTTTTAAAAAAATTTAAAAGTTGAAAGAAACATACATATTACAAAAAATGTCTATCCGATTGTTGACACATAATTTGTTAAGAATGATAAGAGTTTTGTTTTTATCCTAGAATTCCGTGACAGGCATTATAAATGACATTTGCATGCATTGAAATTATTTTATTATATATACTCGAATTGCAAAGTTATACAGTAGAAAATTATCCTCTTGATACAAGATTAAATAGATAAACTTTTTCATTTTAAATTTTAATTTGCAGAAGATTGATAAAAAATTATTAAAATTGAAAATCAAGTGTTTGATTTTAGTGTTTAACAAGAAAAATTTAGCTAGCTTTATTTTAAATAATTTTGTCATTCTGATATTATTTACTTTTGGTAATACTTTAAAATAAATCATAATTACTTATCTTATATGACATCCAGGTATTTAAAAGATAATGAATATGGATCATGATTTTGGCAGAAATTTGGAGCTGGCTTCCCTCTGGATTTATCTCTGCATAATTATATTATTCTAGTAGTATAATAGAAAATTCTCCACAAATATATATTATTAGAATCCTCATGATGTTTGTTGTAATACTCTTAGAGAGTTATTGATTCTTTTAAGTTTTTTTTTTTTTACATCTTCTCCCTGGAATTTTTTTTACTTTCTTCAAGTTTTTAAACTCTTTGTCTCTCTTCACTCACACCCTCTGTGTTTCTATAACAATCAACTTTGGAATTTGCCAAAAATATTATCTATAAAAATTTTAACAATACAATGTTTGAATGGAATAAACATAATAATAATAGAAATATTAAATATTAATTATTAATTTTAGAAATGTTATTCACTATTATACAAATAATCTTTATCATTTTTAAACACAAGATTATGAACAATACATAATCAGTAAATAATAAATAAAATATAGAAAAAAAAATTCTAATTAATAATATATCTATGTTTCTGTTTATTATGACATGTAAATTCTCTACTACATATAAACATCCCTAATGTTGTTCATCCTCCTCTTTTACTACCAAACACATAATCCAAAGCTCTACCAATCAGTACACCCAATTAAAGTTTTAATTTTTTTAAAATCCTAATTTTAACTAGCAAATCTCACCACAATTTAAATTTAATTTTCCTAAAACTCAATTTTAAATATTAAATTATATCACAATTCATTTTTCTCAGCTAATTATCTTTAGCCATTGTCAGCACAAATGTGACCTTCCCACATTTCTTCCTGG